>JAXIVD010009195.1:12500-15899 GCA_036785275.1 Cancer borealis | reverse complement strand
AGAAGAAAATAAAGAAAAAAATGCGTCAGGAAGAGAATAAAAAAAAAAGCATTGAAGTTATAAATAAGAAAATAATTGTTAAAATTCTTATGAAAAATGTTGTTAAGGTTAAAAATAGGAAAAAAAAAAAGAAATATGGAAATAAATACCAAAAAATATGAAAAATTACATCAAAAAACGAAAAAAAATATGAGAGGGGGAAGAAAATATGAAGAAAAATCAAATAAATAATGTTTGTGACTAGAAACTTGATGCATAATGAAGGGAGGAACAGCAAATGAAAACAACGATTGGCGGGAGGAAGGGGAAAGGGAGACGGAACCTGACTGAGATACACTAAACAAGTCAACAGGAATAGTGAGGAACCACGAAAATTATGATAAAAGAGGAAGGGGAAGGGACGAGGATAGGATGATTGGTGAAGAAGGAGAATACAAGAAAGGGAGGGAGGAGTGAACATATAATTGAAAAAATGGAGAAAAATAGGAATGGAAATAATGACAAAAAAAGATATATTGCATGTGAACCAAACGTGGAAAAAGAAAAAACAAAAAAACATATATAGGTCAAACATAAAAAAATAAAAAGTTGATAAATAAAAAGTTATAGAAATTTATCAATATTAATTTTTTTTTTATTATTATTTTACATCGTGAATCTATATAGATAATTATATTTTTTTCATCTATTCTTAAATGTATGAATTTAACCTTACACTAAACTCCCTTCAATACATTTTTCCTCCCCTCACTCTAACACCTTTCTCCCCTTCAGCGGCTGGACGTGCGAGGGAAGATCAAGATCCTTCACGGGCAGAATCGCAAGACGGAGGACGCGCCCTTGGCCCTGTTTGCTGTGTGCACGCCCTTCGGTCCTCCCTCACTACTGGAACTCCCGCAGAAGGAAATAATGTACAAGTCAAAGCATAAACTGGACTTGTCTCTCGTCTCAATGGACCAAAAGTATGTACTATGATTTATGATAATTCTACTCTATTTATTTTTCCCCTCTCTCTCATCCTCTCTATAGTAACGCATCTCTCAATCCTTACGTAACCATCCTTCCATCCTTCCATCCTTCCATCCTTCCCTGATCCCATGCGTCATCATCTCCGTTGGTTCAGGGATGTCACCAGTCATCTGTCATTATCCGTCGAGGGTCATCATTAGAGCCTCGCTGCACTGTCGGTCCTCGTGTGCAATTGTAGATACGTAGTCTGGGACAGCAGGAAGGTTATCGTCGACCTCTGTCCATCACCCTCCCTCCTCCCAGCACAGTGTCTTGCGGAGGATTGGATGTTATTTAGAAGCTCCTGTGGCATCCCCTTTTAGCCCGGGAGTTAGTTGGGAGGGAGTAAGTGATGCGGTGGAGTAAAGGAAAAGAAGGAGGCGCGCACACACACACACACACACACACACCACAAAAAAAGAACACGGTAATGAGGGGAAGAATTAAAGTGAGTTGGGAATAGAGAAGTGGAATGTAAATGGAGAGAGAGAGAGAGAGAGAGAGAGAGAGAGAGAGAGAGAGAGAGAGAGAGAGAGAGAGAGAGAGAGAGAGAGAGAGAGAGAGAGAGAGAGAGAGAGAGAGAGAGAGAGAAGAGAGAGAGAGAGAGAGAGAGAGAGAGAGAGAAAAAAAAAACTGTTACATAGAGTAAAATGGAGGAATAGACGAATGAGTAATTTTATAATAGATTTTGGTACTAGAAATAAATAGGTATAGTTTAAAATGGTACATGAGATGGATATAGAATAACTGTGTGGATGGTTATAGAGGGCATCGTACGAGATAGTGGGGCAAAGGAGGAGAAGAAGAGGAGGAGGGAGAGGAGGAGGATGAGAGAGAGGGAGGGAGGGAAGATGGGCGAGGAACAGGACCCTGGAGACGTCAGCGGAACCTAAACACGACTGGGCCCCACTGAACGTAATTACTCAAATTATGGGGCCTCTAATACCTCGTGTCGGTCCTCAGCCCTGACACACTGGCAAGATGTAGGGTTGGGGCTGTCTGCCACATCAGGAGTGAGGAGGACGGCCGGGCGGAGCAACACCCGATGGAGGGGAGATTAGACAAGCAGAGTCAGGGTGTGTCAGCCGCGAGACGAACAGGACCGGGAAAAACAGAGTAGCTACCGGCAGGGTGTGGAGGCGGGCAGCGGGCAGCGGGCAGCAGGGGGAGGAAGTGCATGCCAGGCTGGATAATGAAGAGGGAGGAAAGTGTTGGGTGGCGGCAAAGTATACTGTGTAGTGAAGTGCATGTTTGTAAGAAGGAAATGTGGACATGAAACGAAAGCTAAAAGAAGGAGAAATTTTTTTTTTATAAAGATTACAGATCGCAAAGGTAAACTACACATCGCGTATAAGAAAGCTGTAATATATAAAAAAAAAAAAACCCGATAGCAATTTCACTTTAAATTGAAGAAGAAGAAGAAGTAAGTAAACATTGTAAAATACTACAAGAACACTAAGGGAAAAACACACATTCAACACAAAACCTAAAAACGAGAATATAAACCTTGTAGTTATCAGGTAATAACAAGTCAAGGGTTCGGATCACAAAGGCACCGGAAACACAAACACTTTTAGACACAAACACCTGTATAACCCACAGACACCCTCCCCCCCCTTACCACCACCACCACCACCACCACCACCACCACCACCACCACCACCACCATCACCACCACCACCACCACCACCACCACCACCACCACCACCACCACCACCATCACCACCACCACCACCACCACCATCACTACCACCACCACCAGACCAGGGAAAAGAGGGTCGATAATCTGCATTACTTATAACCTGATATAGATCGTTCCCACCCAAATGACTCCTTCCTGTGATATCGATACAAAAATTAGTCTCGTACAAAAACCACAGTATATTGTCGGCCGAGTTAATGACGCTAACTACCTGACGAGCAACTCAATTACGAGGCAATAAATCCACCAGTGATTGCTTGTTATACGTAAAGTACCACACACACACACACACACACACTCACACACACACACACACACACACACACACACACACACACACACACACACACACACACACACACACACACACACACATACACACACACACACACACCAATGAATTGGACTCACTCCTCCCGCACTAAATGAACAAGAATTGGAACAAGAGTAAAAAAAAAAAAAAGGAATCCAATAGTTATAAATTCCACTCATATGAGAATTTCCCAACCATTTTTCACATACTTTTTTGTCCTCCTCCCTCTTCCTCCTCCTCCTCCTCCTCCTCCTCCTCCTCCTCCTCCTCCTCCTCCTCCTCCTCCTCCTCCTCCTCCTCCTCTTCCATAGTCTTTCAACATTCATCATAGTTGTTCCTTCACTTCCTCCTTGAGAGAGAGAGAGAGAAGAAAAAA
>JAXIVD010009195.1:2500-7500 GCA_036785275.1 Cancer borealis | reverse complement strand
GCGGGACGACCCATCGGCTCTGGCGTCTCTGGGTGCCTTGGCTGCCACTCCCGGAGCCCCGAGCGGCGTCGCCGTCAGCACCGCCACCAGCATCAACCACAAGGAAGATACCAAAGACAGTGAACCGTACCCCAATAACACCCGTCAGACGGTGCTGATGTGGGGGCCTTCCTCCCACGACTATGACCCCAACAAGAAGTATGGTGAGGCGCCAGTGTCCGCCGCGTCGTCGCTAGATCCAAGTTTAAGCGGAGTCGCTTGTAAGTGGGGCACCGCTACGCCAGCATCCACGCCGGGCGCACGCAGCAGCGCCGGCGGCTCTCCGCACGGGCCGGAGGGATCCTCCCCTCACGGAGGTCCGCCATCGGTGCACTCGGCGCACTCCGCCGCAGTTGCTGCCGCCACTGCCTCCTCAGCCGCCCATGTCGGCGCAGGTACCGTGGCGTCAGCGGGTAAGGCTGCGTACGGCTACAGTGAGGGCGGCGAGGTATGGCACCACCAGTACTATCCTTACCACCCGTATCACACCCCGCAGTGAGTGACAGCTTTGTTTATTGTCTCTCTGGCCTGCACCCGCATGAAGAGCCCGCCGTAGGCACCGGGCACGCGCACAGCCCTCTGCATCATCTTCACCGCCGCCGTACGTCCCCGGCACCATTAGGGATGGAGACGTACGGACGGCTTGGCATCAAACAAATTATTGGAAACAGAGAGGGCTGTGCGCTGGGCTCCCTTTCCTATATAACCTAACCTAAGGCTTGGTGTGTGGACCCGCGGTGTTGCGGCGGCGACCGCGGCAACACCCCGGTCACCCTCCTGCTCCTGACCTCTTCTGGGCCTCAAGTAGACGGCGGGCTGTTGTGTTACTGACAGGAATCCTCGGCAGGCGCTGTGATCCTCAACACACTTCTTGTTACCTAATCCCTTTTTTAACGTAAATAAAACCTTCATTAAAGAAAACACTGACCTTCCCTCCACGTGTGTGAGGATCACCACGCACGCCCGGCCTCCCGATGCATAACATTTGGTGTCGAGTGTCGTTGATGCTTCCGTGGTAAGTGTTTCTTCGCGTCCTTCGTCTTGGTGCTCGTGTGTCTGTGTCATCCTGGGCAGGGCAGGGCAGGGCAGGGGGGAGAGGGAGGGAGACGAGGCATGAAAAAAGAACTCTGGCATGAAAAATCTGAGTTTTTTTTTCTTTTTGTGATGCATTGCAGTTGAGAGTCAGTGTCCGCTGGCCGCCTCTTGTTTCAGTGCCCTCCCTCTCTGCCCTGTGCGTGCGTGCGTGCGTGCGTGCGTGTATGTGAGTGAGTATATGTGTGAGTGAATGATTGAGTGATTGAGAGAGTGAGAGTGAGTGAGTGTGTGTAAGTGACAAAGAGAGTGCAAATGTGTATGTATGTGTGTGCGTTTGTGTCCTTTTTTTTTGTGTGTGTGTATAAAGTCAGTCCTCCAAGACACTACACTAACTAATACCTGAAGATCATCCAAGGAATTCGAAAATACAGTTTCACATTTTTATGGAAGAGGTGTATGACTGTATGTACGTATATGTACGTTAATGTATGTATACCTTGTTGGGAAGCACGGTGAGCGGGTACTCACACGCATGACGTCAGCATGAACTCAGCATGATTATCTCTCTCTCTCTCTCTCTCTCTCTCTCTCTCTATCTCTCTCTCTCTCTCTCTCTCTCTCTCTCTCTCTCTCTCTCTCTCTCTCTCTCTCTCTCTCTCTCTCTCTCTCTCTCCCTCCCTCCCTCCCTCCCTCCCTCCCTCTCTCCCTCTCTCCCTCTCTCTCTCTCTCTCTCTCGTTTTGGATTGTGATTTTAATGTGTTTTGATTTTGAGTTTTGTGTTTATTCATGTTTTATTTGTTTTGTCACTCCTTTTGGCACTATCACCTTTGCATGCTAACTTGTCCCTCTGTGGATGGGGCTCGAACCGTGTTGTTGATTGTCCGTGTGTCCCTCCCTCCTTCAAACCTTGTGCCAGGCTCCCTCAGACCCTTGAAGACAAAATAAGTAGATCCCAGTCCCATTGTTATCTCTTCTATTCTTACTGTCTTCTATATTTGTATCCTTTTTCTAATGTTTTTGTTTGTATATGTGTGTGTGTGTGTGTGTGTGTGTGTGTGTGTGTGTGTGTGTGTGTGTGTGTGTGTGTGTGTGTGTGTGTGTGTGTGTGTGTGTGTGTGTGTGTGTGTGTGTGTGTGTGTGTGTGTGTGTGTTCCCTTGACTTGGTAGAAAAAGTTTGAATATCATATCGTGGTTCAGATTTACTTGGAATGAACTTTACTCTCATCTGTTTGTTCTAATTAACTCTCATACCTGTGAAGAGATCATTTCCAAGTGTATCAAGATTTGTACTTAATGTTCACCTTACCTGGGTTCAATTAGTGTTCACCTCATCACCCCCATTCAATACCTGTGTCAGTAATGAGTTACCTGAACCTCTCCACTTGTTCACCTGAGTTGCTGTGTATCCTCCCCTTCACCTGTTAATTGAGTGTCTCCTTAGGTGTCACGTTGGTCCTCCCTCGTTCCTGATGTTGCATGAGTGTGCATATTTTTTTGTTATCCCAAGTGTGTATGAGTGAATTTGCTACTTCCTCCTCCTCCTCCTCCTCCTCCTCCTCCTCCTCCTCCTCCTCCTCCTCCTCCTCCTCCTCCTTTTCCTCCTCCTCTTCCTCTTCCTCTTCTTCCTCCTACTCCTTCTCCCCAAACTCAAATATAAATAACTTTTGTTACATTCAGTTTACTTTTTTTGCTATGATAATAAAAAACAAAACTTTAAGCTAAAAGTAAAAAAGATAATAATGAAAGCATCTTATTAAAGTAAGCTTAATGAAGAAAATCAACTTAAATACTATAATGTCATGTCATGTAATGTAGTAGCAGCTAGTCCTCACCGCTTGCCAGCCAGCCAGCCCCACGCAGCTCTTTTCCTCCATCTCCTCCTCGTCCTCCTCCTTCCCACAAGTTTTAGTCCTTTGTCTAAGACGCGGCCTGTTCTCTGCTCGGCCTTGCAGTACCATGGGGGAACCCAGCTACCCGCAGATCAGCAGGAACCCAATCCTTTGCTGTCCATCTCTGAGGTAACCAACACCCTTCTGAACCACCACGACTAGACCCGGTGGTGATCTACTCCAAGGTAAACATCACGTAGCTTCCTTCCTGTCTCTCGTCCTCTCCTCTCTCCGCCTCCCTCACGTACTGTTCTCACTCTATGATTTAGTAAGTGTTTTAAGGACTGTTAAACCTCCTGGAGAGGAGTGTCACAGATGTTGTCGTTAGAGTTTGTATGACACAGTGTTATAGTTGGTGGTAGTGGAGGAGGTACTGCACCGCCGCTCTACTCAAGCACCTCATCAATGCAATCAAGTGGCTAGAGAGACAACGCACTTATTTTAGTTGGATTGGTTTTTGTGTTTATTATTTTCCGTCATGTTGGCGATGTCATGGAACACAACTTTTATGTTTTATATTTTTTTTTTCCAGTGGACTTTTTTTTTCCATAAATAGTTTGGTGACATAATATTTTGAGATCTTTTTTTGTAGATATTGACGAAAGAATATGGTTTTCCTTTTCCTTTCGTGTGTATATTAACCTTTTGACGCCTTGACAGGGATAAGGAGGAGGTGGCCATGTGTGGCAGTCCAGACGCGACCACTGACCCGCCACTCCTCGCCCAATCGTGAGAGCAGCTGGTGACCCCGCCTACCCAGAGTCCGGTCTTGGGGTCATTAGAGTTTGTGGCTCCTTACCTCTTCATCGCGGACTTGGGGTCACTTCAGCCTATGGTCCCGCAAGCTCAAAGCCCAGTCATGGGGTCACTGCAGCCCATGACCCCTCAAGCCCAGAGCCCGGTCATGGGATCACTACAACCCATGACCCCTCAAGCCCAGAGCCCGGTCATGGGGTCACTACAACCCATGGCCCCTCAAGCCCATTATTCGGCTATGGAGTCACTGCAGCCCATGACCCCTCAAGCCCAAAGCCCGGTCATGGAGTCACTGCAGTCTGTGACCTCTTCAGCCCAAAGCTTGAGTATGGTATCACTGCAGCCCACGATGCTTCAAGCTCAAAGCCCGATGAGCTCTCACATCCAGAGTGTGGACATGGGGTCACTGCATCCACCCACAACCCCTCAAGTCCAGAGCCCGGTCATGGCGTCACTGCAAGCTGTGACCTCCCAAGCACAGGATCTGGGCATGGGCTCACAGCAGCAGGTGGATTCTCAGCCCCAGAGTCCAGTGTTGGGGTCACTGTAGCAAACCCAACACAACGAGCCTCATCCAAGCACCACCTCGCATTCACCAAGCCCTTGACGCACCTCCCACCCACCACGCCGCCAACGGAGCCGCGTCACCAACACACCCGCGTCCTCCACCCTCCTCACACCTCTTCATCCTTAGTGTGTCCTGGTGTAGCTGTTCATTCCAAGGTTCGCCGGTGAAGTGTTACGTCCACCTGCCGCTGCGAACACACTCAGGGCAAGGGGAGGAGAGTGAGGTGCGGCTTCCAGCAGTGTGAATTAAAAAGTACCTTAAATACCGATGTCACAAAGGATAAAAGACCGTACATATGACAACACAAAGGACAGCTTGGTGTGCTGCGCGTGGCTGGGGTGGATGTCTTGGCCTGGAGGCAGTGTGAGGGAACAGGAGGTAAGGGCTCAACACACTTCCTCAGGGGCGCACCGACACTCTGGCACCTTCAGGGGACACAAGATGCTGCCCAGCCGGAGTACAAGTAGCAGGCGGGTGTGGCAGCCGGGCGAACACCTGCGCACATACATTTTCCTTCGTACCTGAGCGAGGAGGCGCCAGGGCGGGTTAACAGGGTGTGGGGCGGGGCACGTAAACTCTCCTGACAACATTTTGCATCAGGCAAAATTTGGATTATTAGGTGTTTACAGGGTCAAAAAATTTTAAAGGATGCTAAGCGTTATAAGTGTAGGATTAATTCCATAGAAACCGCGTTTGAGTGAAGTGACTGGAGG
>JAXIVD010009194.1:0-5000 GCA_036785275.1 Cancer borealis | reverse complement strand
TTCTTCATAAGGTTTATTTCTCAGCCTTGGAATCATTTTCGTTATTCTACGCTGGACTCTTTCCAGTTTGTCAATGTCCTTTCTGTAATATGGGGACCAAAACTGTACGCAATACTCAAGATGAGGTCCTACTAGTGAATTATGCAGTTTTAATATGACTTTTTCTGATTTATTTTCGAAAGTACGCCCAATAAAGCCGACCAATCTGTTAACTACCTCTGAGCAATGCTGACTGGGTTTTAAATCGTTTGATATTGTGATTCCTAGATCTTTTTCCTTGTTCACTGCAGAAAGTAGTTTTCCATTCATTGAGTACTGAACGTGATCATTATTTCTTCCGATGTGTAGTACCTTACATTTATCAACGTTAAATTTCATTTGCCATTTATTGGCCCAAGACGTTAGTCGATCAAGGTCTGATTGTAAGACTTCTCTGTCACTTGTCGAAGTTACTTTACTGGCAATTTTCGTATCGTCAGCGAATTTTGATATTTTGCATGAGATCCCATCATCTATGTCATTAACATATATCAGGAACAAAATAGGGCCAAGTACTGAACCCTGTGGTACGCCACTTTTTACGTTTAACCATTGAGAGGAAACACCGTTTAAGACTACTCTCTGTTTACGTTCAGAGAGTCAGTCCTGAAGCCAATTGTAGATGACCAGAGATACCGTGAGTCTTTAGTTTATTAAGCAATCGTTGATGGGGAACTTTATCAAAGACCTTTTGAAAATCCAGATATATGATATCTACTGCTCTGCTTTCATCGTACGTGTCAAAAACATTGTGAAAGAAGTCTAATAAGTTAGTTAGACATGAACGTTTATTACGAAAACCATGTTGTGAGGGTTTTATTATATCGTTGTCTTCAAGGAATTTCACCATATTGTCACGAATGATTGTCTCCATTAATTTACATACTACTGACGTCAGACTGATTGGCCTATAATTTCCGGGTTGTGACTTGTCTCCCTTTTTGAAGATTGGGGTTACATTAGCACTTTTCCAATCTGATGGAACTTTACCAATCCTTAAGGATTTATTGAATATGATTGCAAGCGGTTTACTGATCTGATGTTTGACCTCTTTCAAGATTCTCGGGGAAATTTTATCTGGTCCAGGGGTTTTATTAGTTTTCATCTTATCGATTTTTTGTTCAACGTCATTTTCTACGATGAGTATATCATTTAAGAAGTTTTCGGTTCTTCTAGTCTCGAGTGGTTGAAACGATGAACAATCCTCTTCTGTAAATACGGATGCAAAAAAGTTATTAAGGATTGTAGCCATTTCATTTTCGTCGTTTGTGTGATTTCCTTGTCCCTTAGTAAGTGGACCGATATTACAGGTAAGGGCTTTTTTACTCTTAACAAAACTATAAAATTCTTTAGGATTAGATTTACATGATTCCGCTATATATTCTTCAAGGTTTTTCTTGCTGCGCTTTATCAGTCTCTTAGTTTCGCGACGAACTCTTTCAAACTCTACTTTGTCATCTTGGTTTTTAGTTGATATATACTTATGGTACGCATCTTTTTTGAGAGAGAGGCTGTTTTTTATCTCATCGTTCCACCATTTTGGTTTGTTCTTCCTTGCTGAACGTCTGTAACGATACGGTACACATACTCTAATAGCTTCGTTCAGCTTTGTGGTAAAGGCCTGCCATGATTTATCAATATCTGATTCTGACTCTGACAACAGTTCACTCCAGTCAGTGTCTTCTAGAATTGTTCGCATTCTGGTGAAATTTGCCCTTTGGTAATTTGGTACCCTCTCCTTACTGTCCTTTACTTTTATTTCCTTCATTTTCAAGCTAAACGTAATTATCCGATGGTCGCTTGAGCTGAAAACTGGGCCAACATTTACGTTGCTGACTATCTCTTCACTTGTTGAAAGAATGAGATCAAGGGTATTTAAGTCGCGCGTCGTTTCATGAACGTGTTGATGTAATTCGCTCTCTAATAAATTCGTGTACAGGTCGTGTCCTGTATGTGATCTTAACGGAGTTCCCCATCTCGTTACTGGCAAGTTAATCGCCCATAATGATTGTTTCACATTGACTAATTGTTTCGGAGATTGATTCGAAAAGCAAACGGTCAATTTCAGCGGGACTTCCTGGTGGTCTGTAAATCAATCCAAGTATTTTTCTACTCGAGTTACTCTTTAATTCGATAAAAACTGTGTCCACTCCGTTGATGGGTTCTGTTTTAAGGGAGATCGGATGGAGCGAGCTGTGAATATATAGGATTACACCACCGCCAATTTTGTTCTCTCTTTCACAGCTAAAAATTGTATAACCGGATAACTGAAATTCTGCAATGTAATCTCTGTTCGACGTGTCTAACCACGATTCTGTGACTCCTATGATATGGTTCTGATCCACTGCGGCGAGAGCTTCAAGATCTGTGAATTTATTTCTGATGCTGCGAGCATTTACATAACAAACTTTAATATTTGGATCAGTAGCTCATTAGTATTAGGATCAGTGTTGACGTTAGTAATTGGATCAGCTGTGACATTATTATTTGGCTCAGTGGTGGCATTACACGGAGAAACTATGATGTCGTTGCTGCTCTCGTCCGCTCGGCGTTTTTTGACCTATAGAGAAAAACTTGATCACTGAAAAGTCTGCCCAAGCGAGCATCCCCAACACTGTTCAGGTGCAGTCCGTCGTACTGGAAAAGGAGTGGTTTATTGTAAAAGTCATCCCACAGGTTTAGGAAGTCAACACCTTCCTGTGAACAGAGGGATTCGAGTCTGTGGTTGATGGTGAGCGCCTTGCCGTAGAACCTCGGGTCAGCACCTATCTTGGGAAGAATGCCTGAAATAACAATGTTATTAGACTTTGTCCTGTACTGGCGGATCATCTTCCTGTATTTATCAAGCAACTCCTCGGGTCTTGTGGATGACACATCGTTTGTTCCTGCGTGGATGATAAAAAGAGTGTTATTGTCTGCGTCGCTGGTGACCTCTCCGCATACATCTGTTATATCGTCAAGCCTGGCTCCTGGAATACAGTAACGCTTTCTGTTATTTGGAGCGCGTCCACTGAACTCAATCAGCTGCCCACGTGGAGTCACCCACCAACCTTGTCTCTGCTATTTCCTCTTGTGTCGATCCAATCACCTGGAATTTGTTACAAGTCTTTTGTGTTAGTGGTTTTCTAGGGATTCTAGGAGCACCCCTAGGGTAGGGGGAGGTGGAGGAGGAGGAGGAGGAGGAGGAGGAGGAGGAGAAGGAGGAGGAGGAGGAAGAGGAGGAGGAGGAGGAGGAGGAGGAGGAGGAGGAGGAGGAGGAGGAGGAGGAGGAGGAGGAAGAGGAGGAGGAGGAGGAGGAGGAGGAGGAGGAGGAGGAGGAGGAGGAGGAGGAGGAGGAGGAGGGAGGAGGAGGAGGCTGGGAGCCTTGTCCCTCCAATCCCTTCCTGAGACGTGCTGAGTACCTGGTACCTGTTAGATATTTTCGTAGTTAGAGGTTCCCTAGGACATATAGTAGGGCGCACCCTGGAAACTCTCCAAGAATACGAGTCCTGGGAGGAGGAGGAGGAGGAGGAAGAGGAGGAGGAGGAGGAGGAGGAGGAGGAGGAGGAGGAGGAGGAGGAGGAAGAGGTGGAGGAGGTGGCGGAGGAGGCGGTGGAGGAGGAGGAGGCGGTGGAGGAGGAGGAGACGGAGATGGAGGAGGAGGAGGAAGAGGAAGAGGAAGAGGAGGAAGAGGAGGAGGAGGAGGAAAAGGAGGAGGAGGAGGAGGAGAGAGGAGGAGGAGGAGGAGGAGGAGGAGGAGGAGGAGGAGGAGGAGGAGGAGGAGGAGGAGGAGGAGGAAGAGGAAGAGGAAGAGGAAGAAGAAGAAGAGGAAGAGGAAGAGGAAGAGGAGAAGGGGGAGGAGGAGGAGGAACACATAGGAACACATAGGAAGAACAAACAGCAACAGGCCTACTGGCCCTTACGAGGCTGTTTGTGATAAACTAGACTACACTATCAAATCTGGGATGAAGGATACAGGATAGTAAGGGTGAGGGATTCTCCCACCAGCCACGACTGGCAGGAGAGGAAGGCCAACCATGCAATATAAGTAAAAATAAATAAATAAATGCGTGGAATTAGATTAGTCTATCCTATTACTACTGTCACTAACACTACTACCTGGCAAGCGATGTCAGGCCCCTAGCGACGTCCTTCCGAATCGAGATTTTGTAATTACTGTACATTAGAAGGAACTTGCTCAAAGTTTACTATGTTGACGAATAATGTTTTAGTTGCGGATTGGCTTCTAAGTATTTGTCCAGTCTATTTTTGAATGTATTAATTGTTTTACTGTCGACGACATTGGCGGGCAGGGAGTTCCAAACGTTAACGATCCGATTGAAAAAGAAATGTTTGGCTTCGTTTGATGTGAATCTTTTACCAGTAATCTTAAAAGTATGACGTCTTCTTGTTATATTTGATCGATCAAAAGTAATGTAATCTTCTGCATTGATATTATCAAATCCTTTAATTATCTTGAACATTTCAATTAAATCTCCTCTCATCCTTCGTTTTTCGAGGCTGAATAAGTTTAATTCTTTAAGTCTTTCTTCATAAGGTTTATTTTTCAGCCTTGGAATCATTTTCGTTATTCTACGCTGGACTCTTTCCAGTTTGTCAATGTCCTTTCTGTAATATGGGGACCAGAACTGTACGCAATATTCAAGATGAGGTCGTACTAGTGAATTATGCAGTTTTAATATGACTTTTTCTGATTTATTTTCGAAAGTACGCCCAATAAAGCCGACCAATCTGTTAGCGGTTTTAACTACCTCTGAGCAATGCTGACTGGGTTTTAAATCGCTTGAGGAGGAGGAGGAGGAGGAGGAGGAGGAGGAGGAGGAGGAGGAGGAGGAGGAGGAGGAAGGAGTGGGGGCGGAGGAGGAGGAAGGAGTGGGGGCGGAGGAGGAGGAAGAGGAGGTGGAGGAGGAGGCGGTGGAGGAGGAGGCGGTGGGGGAGGAGGAGGCAGTGGGGGGAGGAGG
>JAXIVD010009193.1:5000-12500 GCA_036785275.1 Cancer borealis | reverse complement strand
TCATGGGACACGGGCTTTCACCAATGGTAAGCGCGAGACCCTCTACCACCAACCAGCCTCGGCGTGAGAAAGATATCATTGGCAGGAGGAGCCAATGGGAAGGCTGGATATTTAGAGATGGGCGGGACTTGGTGGGGGAGGGGATTTGTGTTTGAGGGGGTCCAAGTCCACCCGAAGCCCCAGTATACTTCTGGACACCAAACGGGGAGCATCACATCGCTCTCTGACTGACCCAGCATCTCCTTTCCCTTCGGTGACGAGAGACAAATTTGCTCAAGATTCGTTTTTAGCTGTCCTTCCACCAGCCACCAGAACCTCACGACCAAAGTACCATGTAAAGTGAAGCTACAGACAGCGTTTAGTATAGTTATTTAGGGTCAAAAATGAAGCTTTGTGGCAAGAAGATGGGTTCGTGGGTTGACGTGTCTGGTCGTCCCTTGCGTCGTTCCCAAGATTGATCGCAGTGATAAGCGAGTGTCTGTCTTCCTGCCCTTCATGCCGCGGTAGAGGAACGTGTATGTATAGATAGATGGATGTGAACGTGTGTGTTTGTGTGGTGGTGGAGTGTCTGTGTTACCTATAGTACGTGTGTGTGTGTCTGCTCTGTGATGTGCTACCTGTGTGTGTGTGTGTGTTAGTGTGTGTCTTTGTGTGTTATGTGGTAGTAATAAAAATAGTTTGTGTCTTAGCGAATAAATAAAACATCCAAGAATGGACTATTATAAAAGTAAACATCTGCGTTTCATTTCCCTCTGTGTGTGCGAGTATGTGTGATGATGATGATGATGATATAACCTATTAAGTTACAAACACACTTATCACCCCAAGTGGTGGTGGTGGTGGTGTGTCCTTCAGGCTGTTCTTTGGTGGAAGGTAAACAAAAGATACACATCGGGTCTTGTGTTGTGTTCTCGCGGCCTGATGCTGATGATGATGATGATGCGTCGAGACCAAAGCCACACTGAAGAAAGAGGTGAAAGGAGTCAATTATTACTTTACGTTGCATTGCAGGAAGGTTATGTCATACTGAATAACACTTCCTAAAAAAAAAAGTAAAATTATTGAGGAAGGACTAGCATGTTAATATAAAAAAAAAAAACTTGACAGCGAGAGAAGATATAAACAAAAGTAATGTAAAGGAAGAAAACTTAAAGTAATTAATGAGGAAGGACACGCATAGTAACTAAATATGATAAATAAAATAACAATATTGCGAGAGAAGGCAAAAAAAAAAATTATATTAAGTGGGTCAAGGAAATTAAATTAAATAAGAGATAAGGCTAAAGGAAGGAAGCTCCTTCTCCTCCACCTACACTCACAATCCTCTTCTTGCCTTATAATAAAAAAATTAATAAGGTGGGAGACAAAAAAATCTAACTTACAACAATAACAATAGATAATAGATAATATAAATACCTTAATTATAATCACCCCGACCGGAAAGAAATATAAGTACAGCCAAGACAAAAAAAACGTAGTGAATAATATTATACAGCTAACTAGTGAAAGGAATAATACATTACATAATACAACATGAGCAAGATACGGGAGAGAAAATTATGCTGAGTAAGTGTGGAGGAGGAGGAGGTAGTGAGTGGTGGTGATAACCCTTCCCCTTATTGCTCCTCACTAATCGTCCTACCACAACCACCACCACAGCGGGTTTAAGGAGAAGAGGCATAGTAGAGGTTAAACCAGAAACGCGCACCTCCACACCTACCTACTACCTCTTCCCGCCCTATCACTCGTCAATCTGGATATCATTAATTACCTGCTTTGAATGGATCTTGATTACACACCTCGGTTCAATTTACGACCTTTTTTTCCCCTCTCTCCCTTGAATATTTTGATCAGTTTGGTTTCCGTTTAGGTACATTTACGTTAAGTGGTTCTGGCCTAGTTACGGATGTGGAAAAAGGGTGTGTTAAGGTGTGGCTGTGCGGTGCAATTTTTTTTTTTTTTTTTTTTTTTTTTTGTATTGTGTAAAGGTGTGGGTATGCAAGGTGGTGTGTGTGCGTGGAAGGTGTTTTACTAGTGGGTGTACAGGTGTGGTGGTGGGTTACAGTGTGGTAGGGATAGGTGCGTTGGTTACATCGGTGATAAAAGAGTGTGGGGATGAGAATTAAGGGTGTGTACTGGTGACAGAGGCATCGAGGACATCTGTGTGGTTAGAGTGTCAGGTCACCAGTCAGGGATTACTGGGAAGGGCAGGGCAGATCAGGTCAGGTGTGTGTATACAAGACTGCTAAAGCTAATGAGGCTGTGGGCCGATAGGGGTATCAAAGTAAAGAAACTAAAAAATATATATAACTGAGGGGGTTGTGTCCTAGTTCGCACTATCTTTGAGGGGGTTTTGTCCTACACTTGGTTAGAGTATCCTGTAGACAGATGTTGTAGAGCGCAGGTGTGTTATCAAGGTATGTGTATGTGTGTGTGTGTGTGTGTGTGTGTGTGTGTGTGTGTGTGTGTGTGTGTGTGTTTACATAATGCACCACAGTTTCAGGAAGATGAGTGAAACAGGCTTAGCAACCAGATAGCAAGCTTAAAAAAAAGTAATACAGATGAAGAGGTAAAAAAATAAGAAGCGATAGCAACTCCATAACTGTTATCTTTATTCAAGCTAACTGGTTTTCCCCTCTTATGCGTTCACATACAAGTATATACACACTTATCAACCTCGCTATACGATGGTGGCATTTCCTTTTCACTAAGAAGATACGTAACTCTGAACAGAAAACAGTATCTCAGTTAGTTATCTTGTCAATTTCTTATAGTGACGCATGTAGTTTGAAATGGTTCAGGTTGTGGTCTTTGTGTATGGTTGGACTGTTATTCTGTCAGGTATGGATATTAACCTCATCACCGCAACACCATTTTCTTGTATCATTTTCTCCCTTCACCCATGAGTCCTCTTGAATGGTTCTCTGTGGCGTTGTTCTTGTTAATTAGATACAACTTCTCTCACGTCCTTTGGTGTTGTCACGTCACCTTACTTAACATTGTCTTCCTCTCGGTCATGTTTTCTCTTTCCCTCATCCATGCAGTCACTTTTTCGACAATTGCAAGTATTCACGTCATTTATGTCGATTTATGTTAAAAGTACGTGTATCTATCTTACAACAATGACTTACTTACTTACTTACGTCTATTTTACGTAAGAACCAGAAAGAAACATTCTTTTTTTACTTCATGTAATGTACGTAATGGTTTTCTTGGGAGTCATACATGCAAAGCGATTCATCAAGATACGACATACGTACATAACAGTCACGTGGCATATATACAAGTGCCTCGTTCAGGTCTAATAATAAACACACACACACACACACACACACACACACACACACACACACACACACACACACACACACACACACACACACACACACGTGCTTCAAACAACTGCCAGTGACGTGAAGGGAACACGTCAAGAAGAAGGAATAACACGTCACGCAGATATTAGCAATGTAATATTTCGGGCATTTTGAGGCGTAAAACCATAATCAGAATATATTGGAAACAGGTGGAGAGAAGAAGGAAGGTGCGGCACAAACCTGTCTGATATACATACTAAGATACAGTTATTCATATAGAGTTGTTACATATCTTGTTATTAAGAGGAAATACCATGAATTAGAATAGTGCGTATGCTTGTATGAGAACGTTGAGGGAAAAACCAGTTGGCTTAAATAAGATAATAGTTATGTATCCAAGAGGCTCAGCACAGCACTACACAAGGGGAGGGAGACGCGTGTAGATAGACCATGCATTGTAAAGCGATGTAAAGAGTGTTTAGAGTAATTTTAAAGCTAGTGTCAATGTTGTATTGTTATGTACACTAAGATTATGAAAACATGAACTTAAAACTATATACTTTCTCCTGAATCGATTAGAAGGAAGTATTAGTATATAAACCAAGAATATGAGGACACGAATAATTAATAATCACACTCCCTCTCCTGAATAATTAAGAAAGTAATAGTAGTGTAAATACGTAACATAAAACCAACTCTCTTAACTACGTAAAAGTGTGTTATTATTACCTTGTAGAGTCATGTATAAGTAAATGATTTGCAGATATATGTCAAAAAAATGTATAGTATGTATATGAGCTACTTTCTGGACGGTGGTGGTGTTGGTGGTGGTGGTGATGGTGTTCCTGTGCATTACGTTATCAAGGTCTGTATGTCTGTATGCATGTATGTAGATAGTCAGCGGAGTCCCATATGAGGAACACCTGGTACCTCATCCATTTCCTTCCCTAATCACTTATAACTACCACCGCCACCACCACCGCTGCATACGATCACGTCAGACCCACGCGCCATGCAGCTGCTGGTCCTACCCTCCCTTCCGTCTTTCCATGGGGGCAGCGCGTCTAGAATATAAAGATGCATGAAGAAGCCAAGCCGCTCAAGCCGCTCAAGTCATGGTGATCCGGCAGTTTTATTTAGTGGGTCAGAATTTTTCTTAGGCAAGGAGGCGGCTCACGGGTCACGCTTAATTATGTTTTTTGTATATTTGTTTGGTGTGTGTGAGTCAGCATATGTCTTTCATTATCTTCTTGAGGTGGTTGTCGTTGTCCTTGTAATGTACTTGAAGTGTACTACATAGGCATGGTAATCCCAGATCGGATAGGATGTGTGTGCTTTGTCTTGTTGTCTCCAGCTGTGACGGTGGTGGTGGTGGTGGTGGTGGTGGTGGGGCGGGGCAGGGTGTGATTAGTGCTGAAAGTTGACCTAATGGATTAAATAACAAGGTGTAGTAGTAATAGTAGTAGTAGTAGTAGTAGTAGTAGTAGTAGTAGTAATAGTGGTAGTAGTAACAAAAGCAGTGGTGGTGATGGAAGGAAAATAGTGCACAGACGGTAGTAAAACGAGGAAAGGGCGTGAAGAAGGATATTTAAGTGTCCTACCCAGCGGGGGGGAAGGAGGGGACAGTGGGGGGGGGGACGGGAGAAGGGTAGGGGTCGTGTGTCACATCCGCCCCCTCAGACGCGCGTGACCCTGGTTGGTTGGGGGTTGGATAGGGGGATAGGGGGGAGGAGGACGGGGTTAGGGTAACGCTGAGTAACGTCTGGCGTCACTAGTGTTACGCCTAAAGGGGGGGAGGGAGAGAGGCTACTATTTATTTTGTGGTTTCTTTTTTTTTTCATTGCCATATCTGTTTTCGAAAGTCTCCCTACCATCTTTCTCTTTCTCCTTTTTTTTTTTTTTTTTCTCTCTCTCTCTCTCTTTTTCTCTCTCGTCTTGTAATAAACTTTTCTGTGACTTCGTTTCCCCTGACTCATGTTTTTTTGTATTTTTATTAATCAGTTTTTCTTTATAAATAACAACACAACTTTCCACACACACACACACACACACACACACACACACACACACACACACACACACACACACACACACACACACACACACACACACACACACACACACACACGGACCTCAATTTCAACTTTTAAATTGTTCCAAAAATCTATTGGTCTTTTAATCTTTTCTTTTCCTTCATCACTAACTTCTCAGTCTTACTCAGGGGAAGGAAAGACACAGAAAAAGAGAGAAGAGATAGAGAAAAAAGAAAAAGAAAAAGTGATTGCTTACTTATTCGTATTTCTTTCACTCCTCCTCCTCCTCCTCCTCCTCCTCCTCCTCCTCCTCCTCCTCCTCCTCCTCCTCCTCCTCCTCCTCCTCCTCTTCCTCCTCCTCTTCTTCCTCTCCTCTTTCTCTTCTCTTCCTCTGCCTCCTCCTCTTATCACGTAACTGTATCTATGTAAATTGTGATTTTTTTTCATGGTACATATTTTTACTTCATATGTTCAAAAAAAAAAAAGTGATAATATTAATAGTAATAATAAAAATGAATCTCTCTTTCCAGGTTGGTGACAAAACATCTACCATATTGAAGCCGTCAGTATGAGTTTCCTATATGCTGTTGTTACGCGTGATCATATATTATTATTATTATTATTATTATTATTATTATTATTATTATTATTATTATTATTATTACTATTATTATTATTAGCACTTACGTAATACTTGTTTTCTTTGTAGTTTACAGTTACTTGCCTCACTCATTTCCCTTTTCCCTCAAACTCGCCCCGTTATTCTCCCATTTACTCATGACGATTTCCCTCCTTTCTCTTCTTATACTCTCCTTCTTCTATATCCTCATTCTTTCTCTCAAGTCAACTCTCCCTCCTCATCATCGCTGGCTCGTTAGTTCGTTCGTTCGTTCCTTCCTTCCTTCCTTCCTTCCTTCGTTGTTACTCTTACCGTCACATCCTCGTCACTGGACACACGACACTCTTCACTGGCGTAACCAAGCTGTACGTAACGCCACATTAGGAAATGACTGGTATAACAAGATTCATGGAAAATAAATCTAAAAAAAAAACAAAGGATACTAGTAATAGTCATTCTGCGCAGCGTCATACACGTAACTATACTGTACTATATAAGGACAACAAAGTAAATGCGATGTAACTGAAATAAAAGGATGTATGAAAAAGTATAGGTTGTTTATACATAGTTATACATATATTCATACACAAAAATACGTTAGTTATCCTGTACTAAGTTAAAACACGGTACTCTCTATTGTGACTTAATGTTACTACTACTACTACTACTATAACTACTACTACTACTATTTATTCTTCTTTGAGTACGTAACTAAAAAAGAAAAGATATAATGTAGTAAGGGAACAGACCGTCACATTTTCCTACATCGTAACATGAATCAAGTCAACGAAGCATAACACAACTACAGCTTCAGGACAACAACAACAGTAACAACCTCCCAGCCTAGGCCACGGCAGCCAAGCGTGGTAGGATGGTGTCCCCGCGGTGCCCTGAGGCGTGACGCAAGGGTAACGTTACGGAAAACAGCAGTGTGACGGTGTGTAACTCTGGCGGCTGTGTGACGCGCTTGTGACGGATGACTCAGCACAATATTAATAGCCTTTTTTATTTTTTGCTTTAAGTTATATATTAATTATTCTACTCTTATATTTCCTTCTCTTTTTTATTTTTCTCCTCCTCCTCCTCCTCCTCCTCCTCCTCCTCCTCCTCCTCTTCCTCCTTCCCTCCTCCTCCTCCTCCTCCTCCTCCTCCTCCTCTCCTCCACCTCCATCTCCACTTATCATTATCATTATCGTCTTTTTTATTCTTTTCCTCCTCTTTATCTCTTTTACTAGGACCGGATTTTGCAATATTCTTCCCTCCTCCTCCTTCTTCTAGTCCTCTTCCTCACCTGCATACTCCTTCCTCTTTCTCCATTACTCCACCTCCTCCTTCTCCCACCTCTACTCAGCTTCACCTGTTCCTCCCTCCGGCGGCAGGTGGTCTTCGGAGGCAGACAGGTGGAGACTCAGGTGACCGGATGTTGTATGTGATGTGTGTGGTGGGGGGGAGAGGGAAGAGGTGGTGGAGGGGCGGGGTAGGTGGAGGGGGTTGGAGAGGAGGGGGGGAGAGAGGCAGGAGGGGTTAGAGAGAG
>JAXIVD010009192.1:7500-15905 GCA_036785275.1 Cancer borealis | reverse complement strand
CTTCCTTCCATTCATTTTCCTTTGTTAGTTAAGCTTCCTTCCATTTTACTCTCCTCTGCTTTCCTCCACTTCTCTCTTCTCCTTCAATCCTTTCCAGTCATCCTCTCACTCAGTACGTCTTTATTTACACGACTCGGAGGGATAAAAAGAGGAGGAGCAGAGTAACACGCTCGACAAGGCTGGACATAAATAACAGGTCTCATAACATCACTAAATTAGGAAATATAGCAAAATAAACCACATTTAACGCCTCTAGTGAAAGCCTGACCTCACTCTCTCTCTCTCTCTCTCTCTCTCTCTCTCTCTCTCTCTCTCTCTCTCTCTCTCTCTCTCTCTCTCTCTCTCTCTCTCTCTCTCTCTCTCTCTCTCTCTCTCTCTCTCTCTCTCTCTCTCTCTCTCTCTCTCTCTCTCTCTCTCTCTCTCTCTTTTCTTTTCTGCAATCTGAATCTAACGCACAGCAGAAAAGGAGAGAATTAAGACAGAGATTACAGTGATAAACTCAGTCAGCATTTTCTAAGGTCCTTTTTTACGCTACTAACTGGCGGCAGCGGCTGCAGGACCAGACCGCTAATGACTCGCGAAGAGAGATGACCCGAGTTAAAGAGGAACCATTAGTGGGCCCAATGAGGATTAACCTAATCTTACACAGGTTAGGGGCGCTGATGCTTTCCGGCATTATCTCCCGCGGGGTGATTGGAGGCTGTTAAGGGGTCAGTACTTGGTTCCGGGGACGGGAGTCGATAAGGATCATGAGGTGGTAGTAATTTATCAGCCTCAGGATTGCCCCGCGTTGGATTGTGGGAGAACAGGTTGATTTTGTCGTGGCTGCACCTTCAACTGGGTTCAGAAAGGCGCCGACGAGTTGTAAGATTAGAGAAGATAGAGAAACGGTGTGGTGTGTGGTGTGTGTGTGTGTGTGTGTGTGTGTGTGTGTGTGTGTGTGTGTGTGGTGTGTGTGTGTGTGTGTGTGTGTGTATGTGTTAGACAGTTACATAGATGCAGCATGAAGGCGTCAGTGCTGCTTGTAGACATTAAAAGCAATACAAACATTACTGAATTCGAATTAATAAATATCCTTTGAGTGTCTCTTAATATTCTAAGAGACATTTGATGATTATTTATAGTTTGTGTTAGACTACAAGGTACATGCATCTATAACTTATGATGAGAGAGAGAGAGAGAGAGAGAGAGAGAGAGAGAGAGAGAGAGAGAGAGAGAGAGAGAGAGAAGAGAGAGAGAGAGAGAGAGAGAGAGAGAGAGAGAGAGAGAGAGAGAGAGAGAGAGAGAGAGAGAGAGAGGGAGAGAGAGAGTGTACATTCAGCTTTTCCCCACACGTCTCCACTATAACTACTTCGTCCCTTGTCAGTAGGAAGGTATATTGACAACTGAGAAAGAGGAAGACACCTGCAGTAACCCAGCGAGGCGCAAGGTGACTCCCCAATAACAAGTGACAGGAGAAAGGCCTCATGAAAACACAGTAGCCTCGACGTGTATGAATAAAAAAAACCTGATTTCCGCCGGAGACGCTGAAGAAGGAAAGGTGATAATTTTTTTCTCACTGCTGATTTTTGTCTCAACAACTTAATGGGATTCTAATGTCGTTTTTTTCTTATACCTGATTGAATAACGTCAAGGGTTTTGAGGAGCGGCTCTCCCTCCCTCTCCTCCTCCTCCTCCTCCTTCCTCTTCCAATGACCCTCGATGAGCCGGTTCGGAAGAAAAATGCTCGTGATGTAAATAACACCAGATAACGAGAGGGATGAGCTTGTCCCACAGGATTTCGCGGGTCACTGAAGGTCACTCCACCAGACTTCCTTCACCCGTGGAGAGGTCAACAGGCAGTGACCTTCGTTTATCGCTATAATAAAACCTTTACCTCGCCTACACACCATCTGGTTATTTACAGCATATTTTACTGGCCCTCTAACCTGAACGCGAGACAAGAGTTGATTCCTTCGTCGGGGAATCAGCCAAAAGGTCCTTGACGCGTGTTCCTGTTCCCTCCTTACACCCCGTCCTCACGCATCCTTCACTGCAGGACTCCCAGACATGAAACCCTTCGTAATATTGATAAGCGATGCAGGGAGAGGAGTCAGTGGCTAGGTAATTACGTGTGTGTGTGTGTGTGTGTGTGTGTGTGTGTGTGTGTGTGTGTGTGTGTGTGTGTGTGTGTGTGTGTGTGTGTGTGTGTGTGTCTGTGTGTGTGTTTTGCTCCTCTACCGTTGATTTATTTGAGTTAGCGTGCAGGTATTCGCCTCATGATTTTAGCGCGGAGACACCTGACTCATGTCCCACGTAGCTAATGCAGGTAATTATCATAGATATCCTTTGATTTACTATTCATCTCCCTAAAAATACACGGCAATATTTACGATCGCTTGCATTTTTAAGAGGATTTATTTGTAGTTTTTTTCCGGTTACTAATTTACTTACACATATTTAAATGGTATATTGATGGAATAATAGAGTTAATTATCTGTTTCGTTGCGTTTCGAGTCTTTCATGGTACGATTTATTTTCATGGTTTAGATCATAAGGTTTGAGAAATGTAAATTATTATCGAAGTAGATGGAGTTCCTGGGCGTGTTTTCCTTCTTCCTTTTCTTCCTTCTCGTCACTCAATCGTACGTACATTCTCCCTTGGTAGTTCATAGATTGCCTTCGTTAGCCACTCTGTGTGTGTGTGTGTGTGTGTGTGTGTGTGTGTGTGTGTGTGTGTGTGTGTGTGTGTGTGTGTGTGTGTGTGTGTGTGTGTGTGTGTGTGTGAAAGGAAATGGGGAATGAAAGAGGGAGGAGCGAAGGTTGCTAAAGGAAAATGGTTCACTCTAGTAAGAGATGCAGGTGGAAAATAGGAAGACGGGAAGGAAAAAGGAAAGGGAGGAAAGGGTAGAAGAGGAAACGCGAAGCATCAATTTGTTACCTTCCGTTTTTGTTACGTCCTCAAATTATGTTTTCTTCTCTTTAAATGACGTGATGGAAACCCAGCCTGTTTTTGACATTAAAACAAAAATACCACATAGAAAACACCTGTAGTTAACGTGAGATGAACTAATCAGTACCACCTGTATGTTTTGCATGAGGTGCATCACAGGTGTCGAAGCATCAATTAAGCCTCAGTCACGGGTGTAAATATTTTATTTCCTCAATTTTTTCTCCCTCGTTGCGCGTGCAGTTCAGTCATCGTGGACTGAGCCTCCTTTGCTGCCATTATGCTGTTTCACCATTGGCATCACCCCGGACGCTGAATGCCTCTGTTAGCGCTTTTGTTTTCCTTCAAGTGGAGTGCGAGCGTGAGAAGGTTGTCAAAAAGCAGTAGTGGTGTCATAGCTTAAGACAAAAAGTGTTAACTGCGAGAAGAAAACGTTTTGGTGAAAGTGAAACGATCTGAAGTAAATCCATGTTATATTTATTAAGTAAGTCATATGATCGACACTCGTACTGGTGGAGAAGTAGTAACGTAACACCTGTCTGGCTGCACCGGTACTGGCCTCACTTAATGCTATATAGTCTGAAGGGTTACGAAGGACATGATAACAAAGAATTTTGCACAATGTCCTTTTTTACTATTAATTTGAGTTTGAAGTTTGTAAGTGACGATGCTGGATCTATCTCAGTGCAATTGTGATGTAGTAGACTAACCAGACAGGTGAAGACCGTCCTGCAAGGCACAATAGTTCCCTTTCCTTCACTTGCTATTAATTGACTTCCTTCCTGTCCCAGTGCAGCACCTATCCTCTCGCTATGCTAGGAAACTAAAGCTTAAAGACGAACACTCAGAAACAATTATATTCCAGCATTGAAACAGATCCTTTGACTACAACAGCATCGATAGGTTCTAAGGACACTGATGATACTAACAATGTAATACAATGTTATCTTACTACGAAACGGGAACGTGGTACACAAGATAGTGATACATAACTTTCTCTTTTGGCAGGTAAGTGTAGCGGCAGCGGCGTATCCCTAGAACAGAAGGCGCCGACGAGACCTGTTGTGGGTGGAATGCGTCGCCATGTAACTTGAAGCCGCAGTTCAAGGCCGCGTCGATGTGGGAATTGGATTTGAGGTGACGGTAACGGGCCAGGTGAGACGGTGTAACGTGAGGCGGTATGGGAGGTAAGTAGGGAGGGAGACAGGTAGTAAAACAGGTAAAAGGAAGATACTCGTGAGGTTGTCAGGGTAATAGGTCTTCTGAGGATATGCCTTTAAGGGGGAAAGTGAACTAGGTATCTCTCTCTCTCTCTCTCTCTCTCTCTCTCTCTCTCTCTCTCTCTCTCTCTCTCTCTCTCTCTCTCTCTCTCTTTCTCTCTCTCTCTCTCTCTCTCTCTCTCTCCTCTCTCTCTCTCTCTCTCTCTCTCTCTCTCTCTCTCTCTCTCTCTCTCTCTCTCTCTCTCTCTCTCTCTCTCTCTCTCTCTCTCTCTCTCTCTCTCTCTCCACACCCACACGATCGTCAGCATTTTCTCTTTTGACTTTTCATTCGTATTTTTTCCGCATCATTTGTCTCTGGCACAGGACAGCACCATGACATTTTACTCTTTAGTATTTGTTCACTCCGTACGTCAGTGGGAATTTATATGTTTCCACTGAAAATTACGACCATCACTTCTGTCAAGCATATATATATATATATATATATATATATATATATATATATATATATATATATATATATATATATATATATATATATATATATATAAGTTGTTAAGCGGCCCCGTGAATATAATTTGGCATAGTCATAAAGAAAGAGACTTCCCCAGTGACCTTGAGGTTCTTTCCGATATTCCTTCTTCTTTTGTTTACAGACTCGTGTTCCGTCCTGAGTCTGCCGCGGGCTACCTTAATTGCCTCCAAAGTGCGCCACAGGTGACACTCGTGGTCCGTGCGACTTTGGTTTACTATGTTTTCACAAGGAGACTCGTGCTCCGTCCCCAAGACTGCCATTGGCTACTTCAACGGCTCCCAAGGCACCCCACGCATGTTTTTGTTCGTGACGGTCATGGTGCAGGACGTGGATGTACTATGTTTTCACAATGAGCCTCATTCTTCGTCCCCTAGCAGCTAATGGCTACCTTAACGGCCCCCAAGATGCGCCATGGTGTTTTTACCGGTGACCCTCTTGGCGAGTAAGACGTGAAAATTCTGTTTTGATAGGAGCTTCGTGCTTCGTCCTCAGGCATCCACAGGCTACCTTATGAGTGGCTCTAAATCAACGAAAGTTTGTTAGTGGAGGCGTTGAGAATAATCCTGATGTCGTTAACAGAGAGAGAGAGAGAGAGAGAGAGAGAGAGAGAGAGAGAGAGAGAGAGAGAGAGAGAGAGAGAGAGAGAGAGAGAGAGAGAGAGAGAGAGAGAAAGAGAGAGAGAGAGAGAGAGAGAGAGAGAGAGAGAGAGAGAGAGAGAGAGAGAGAGAGAGAGAGAGAGAGAGAGAGAGAGAGAGAGAGAGAGAGAGAGAGATTAGGTTTCATTGTCCAGGTGTAGTGTTACAAAACTCATTAAGATAGAAGGTAGTACACCTGTTCTAGTGGTACAAGTTAATCACCACCAGCTTCAATTAGTCCAGATCTCTAACAATGAGCGTTTTTCTGACCCCTAATGAGTGTTCGTTGACCCTTGAGTGACGCTTGCCCAGGTGTAAAAAGGTAATGCGCAAGTGGAATGATAAAAAGGATAGAAAAATAGTTAGTTAGAATCATTTGAAGGATTCATTATCTATACACCAAGCATACCAGGCAAAAAAGAAAAAAAATACATAGGTAAATATTCGAAGAAAAATAAACTCAGGTAACGATTGAAATGAAAAACAAAAATAAAAGATAAATTACTGTAACATATAAATCTTCCATTATTTAGGCTTCTTAGTGAAAACAAAATAAATACTGAGAAATATATTATTTTTTTGTGAACAAGGTGTCGGGTTGATCACTCCAAGTAATTAGCGAGCAGGTAGTCTAATGGCTTCCCTTGATAGGTGAGGGAGAGTGGTGGGCAGGCATCAGGCAGGTGTGTGTTAATTGGACAGGTAGAGACCAAAGTGGATAATTGAACCAGTGGGTAATATGCACTTAATTCCTTACCTTTATGAGAGCGCGTGATAGTGGTTCAGGAGAGTGACTGATTACCGACTCATTTGTGTTTATAGGGAAAAAATATATAATTGTTACTTAGTTAGGTTCTTGATGCTGAAAATATTGTCTTTTTTTTGTATGAAGAGATATGGATTTATTTAGTGTTGAGGTGATGATCCACGAAAAAAAAAAAAATAATGGTGAGCTGATGTGTAAATGGAAATATTGCGTCAGTTTGTTATTTGTTATCGAAAAAAAATTCCTGTTATGCAAAAAGAATAAAAAAAGTAAAATCACAAAAAAGTAGATGTGCAGGAGAGAGTAAATGTTGAAAGTCGAGTAAATTATTATCGTTTTAGTTAATCAATCCGTAAATCAGGTTTTTAGTGTTCATTGATTACAGGTTAAAGATGTACAGGTAATCGCACACTATGTAATTATTCGTGTAATGAAAACAAAAGAAGAGAGGAAGTTCCAAGAATATGATATAATGCCAAGTTGCAATAATCTTATTTCTCTTTGCGTGTTGCCTGAGGATTTAAATTTACTCTCATTTGCAAAAACTCTCGCAGGAAATTGAGTTTATTCAGATATCCGGAAAATATTGACATTCGGTATTATGAATTTATATTTGGCAGCATTTTTTTTTATCTAATTTTTTTTTATATTATATTTTTCATCATATTTTTTTTTGCTCAAAGGAGTGTTTGATATTTGATTCCATTTTTTGTTTATTTACGGTGAGTTGGTTTTGTATTTATTTTTTTTATTATATTTTCAATTAATTACTTTATATATTTTTTATTTAATTTCGTGTTTCATGTTCGTGCAGTTATTGATTTCTTTCCGCAATTTCTTTTTGTCAATATTTGGCGTAATTACTTATATATTTATTTACACACACACACACACACACACACACACACACACACACACACACACACACACACACACACACACACACACACACACACACACACACACACACACATCTTTTTCTTTGCAAAATGTGTTTATGTATGTATCTTTTCATGCAGTCGTGTTATATAAGTATTTATAAGTATGTATTTATGTATGTATGTATGTAAGTAAGTATGTATGCATGTATAAATATATGGATCAATTAGTGCAGTTAGTGTATCTAGAAGAGCCAGATGAAGAAAAGAGTCAAATCGCGGGAAACGGCTCATTGCGGTATACAGGCAAAACACACTCCAACCAACACATTGACATTCCAGCCACTCCTTCCTCACTCCCTCCTCACTCCCTCTCGTCTACCTGCATTCATAAGCACACCTGTAGAGAGCCTCGCGTATCAGTAAAGGGAATCAGACACCACCAAAAAACTTAATTGTAAATATACCATAAAGCAGAAACCACAATGCACAAAAGGGAACAAAATATGATCTCCAATCAGAAATTAAGGCAAGGATGACATTATCCTTCCCTTCATTCTTTATGGACGATACAGATTATCTTCCTCCTTTATTTGGGTGACCTTGTGAGGGCTGCATTGTGTTAGAGTGACGGGGCGCGATGGAGAGATTACCTGCAAGAGGGACGGAGGTAAAGAGGGAAGGTAAAGAGACACGGAGGAAGGTAGAAAGAGGAAGGTAAGGAAAAGATGACTTTGGGAGAAGAAAAGAGGCAAGGCAGGAGGAAAGGCAGGAGTTTGAGGGAGATATAAAGGTGAATGCCTCATACGAAGGGAAGAGAGGATGGAGGAAAAGAATGAGACAGAAAGGAAGGAGAAAATGAGGAACATAGTAAAGACAAATTTCAGAGGGAGGTAGAAGAGGAGAAAAACACATGGAGAAATAGGTATTGGTAAAAAAAAGAATGAAAACAAGGAACAAATAGAAGGTTAGAGAGGGAGGAAGGACCGCTAGTTAATCTGTTCTCATAAGGGCGTGTGTGGAAAGGCGTGTCTAGGAGGAAGAAGGGTTCATCTACCACCAGCGTCCTCTGAGGGTACAACATCCTCCCCAGGGACACACAACCTCCCATCATCACCCATCCTCACCCATCCTCACCCATCCTCACCCTTCCCCTTCATCGATTCCCGAAAGGTGACTGATCTGGGCCATTTGCAAACACCTCCTCGCTCCTTCCCGTTCACCAGCAGCAGGATCATTATACTTTTACTCCTTCCTTCCTTCCACCTCAGAGTCCTTCAACGTGACGTATTGAAGTCCTTACGAGGATCTGAAGGACCTCGGGATGGGTTTAAAATACCTACGTCAGGTTATTTTTTCATGATTTTAAGGTTGAAAATATTTTACATTGCAACTTTCTTATATTAAATGTGTCTTTGGAGCATAAAAGTACCCATATTTAT
>JAXIVD010009192.1:0-5000 GCA_036785275.1 Cancer borealis | reverse complement strand
TACGTGACGGTATATTAAGGTAAAAAAAAAAGGTCACGCGTCAGTTTGAGATTACCTGAGATTGTTCTACGCCAGGTAAAAACTCGCACATTTTCCGGGGCGGTGAGTGTTGCGTCGCGGGCCGCCTCCCTCCTGCCTTACCTGCGTCCCTCACACCAGCACATAATTAAGCATCTCGCCTGAGAGCCTCCCGTCACTCACGTCGCCCTGCTTCCTCCACGCCCTTTGTGTTGACATTCCCGGGAAGTTTGCAAGTCACAGTAGGCGAAGGAGAGCGTAAGAAGAAAGGAACTAAGATCTAATGACGTTGGGCTTCGTTTTCATCATGGAACTGTGTTATGTATCCTTCAATTTATGTCTTCCTATGACGCTGTCGCCCGGTGTTATTTATTTATTTTTTATTTTATATATATATATTTTTTTTTGTCCTCGCCGCCACGCCCCACCATGAGAGGAACAACGCCGCCCCGTCGCAGGGAGGAGGCAGGGCATTGTACCAAGTTTTCTTCCCCTTTTTAGGTTAGAGACATCCCTCTTTTCCCTTTAGACTCTAGAGGCCTCCAACTTCCCTTTCTCCTTTCCTGTCTCCTTCACACAAAGTCTGTTCGTCAGCCTCACTACCACCTCATCGTAAACTTCATGAAATACAGTTGGCTATATCTTTCCTTCCTTCCCAGACATCCCAACTCTCTTTTTACATCGGAGATCGGCGCCCATACACATGTCTGGCTGTGGGTCGTGAGAAAGAGGGAAGGGAAGGAGGCCATGCATGAATTTGATGAGAATTCCGGGTTGTCTAGAGTCACCGTATTCTTATCATTGATAGTGTCTTCTTTTTTAATGATCCACTATCAGGATATGTAGGATTTGTACCTGAGGCAGAGATTGTGCTTTGATTCAAGGTTGATGTGAGACGGATCAGTAAGATTTCACAAGCGAGGCATCGGTGCGGCGGTTCATCACTTACCCACCACCTCAGAGTGCACCAGAGAGCCTTACGATCCGGCAAGTGACACGCGTTGTTTTATCCAGCGAAAAGAAACACACACACACACACACACACACACACACACACACACACACACACACACACACACACACACACACACACACACACACACACACACACACACACACACACACACACACACACACACACACACTTTCAGATGAACACAAAAGTTATACAGTCATATTCCTAACGTGAGAGACAACATGCTGAAGAAAGATAAAAACGCCAGTCAGAATATCCTAGAGACACAACTGACACTTATAACGTAAAGAAAAACTAATGCAGTAAAAGCTTCGTAACCCGAACACAACAACGAGTAAAACAACACTAATCAGCCTCCATCAAGTCCTTGCATCACTTATATATCGTGTAAGTTAACAGATGCACTTGGAGGGTCACGGCAGCGCCTCACCCTTGTACGTCACGCCGGCCACTGCCCCGCAATGCCTCACGTCCTCCTGGAAGTAAAGTGCTGACGTGATGCTTTTTATTAGTCAGTCTTATCAGCGCTGCGTCACCGGCTTCCTGGAGCTGTCATTGCTTCCCTCGCCTGACCGCCTTTTCTCTTTTTTATGTGTAGAGGTTGGCGGCGTCTGTGTGTGTGTGTGTGGGTGTGTGTGTGTGTAGAGGCGTGAGGGGCTGTAAGGGGAGTGTTTGCTCCGACCACACACCGCCGCCTGCTAGACACTGATCTCCGTAACCCAAACAAACATCCTCGCCTTACAACCGTCTAGTGAAGGATCCTTTTCCTCCTGCTGGGATAGGGTCGAGGTGACGAGGGAGAAGAGGCCCCTTGTGCCCCCTTCAAACACGGGCGATGAAACGTCTTCATAATGAGCTTCGTGGAAGGATGAGGCCACACTCTACGCGGACAGGGAGCTGCTCTGAAGGTGCCGCTCCCCTTGTGAAACTTTGGTCATTACTGAAGCTCTTATTAAGTTTATGTTAGATAAGGGAGTCGGTCGCATGCACGTATTAGCTTCGGTTCTTTTCTGAGCGGCGTGTATGAACGTTTTATTCCCGTTGCTTCATCAGGAGGGGAAGCGTTTGATCACCTTTCCTCCTCCTGACGCAGCGGGAGATCTCTATTTCCTTAAGGAGTTGAAGCAGTGAGACAACACAGCGGCGTGGATTTAATTAAAGGAAGGAAATGTGTGATTAAAATCGTTAGACATATAAATAACGGAAAAAACTGATGTTGAAGTAAGAGTTAAGATCAAGTGTGCTTTGTTCCACCGTAACCCACGTACTGTATAGGATTAATACTTGCTTACATTCATTCCGGAACTCTTACAACGTACAGACGGAAGATAAGGAACGGAATTACTTCATGCAGTTTTTTTGTAGTAGATGACACAGTTTTATGCTGAGTTAGAGACTGCAGAGACAGACAGAAACACACAATAGTTAGACAAAAACACACACACACGATTTAACACACACACACACACACACACACACACACACACACACACACACACACACACACACACACACACACACACACACACACACACACACACACACACACACACACACACACACACACACACACACACACACACACACACACACACACACACACACACACACACACACACACACCATAAAAAGAAGATATCACGACTCCCTGACGCTCTGGGCTGAACAGGTTTTCATGCTTACAGGCAAGGAATGTTAGCCCCGCGCCGCACCCCGCCACACCCCGCCACTCCCTGCCCTCACCCCGCCCTCACTCCACTCACACCCCCGCCCTCACCCCGCCCACAGCCCCGCCCACATCCCTTCCCACACCCCCGCCCACACCTCGCACCCACAACACACCCGCAGACAAACACCTAGACGTTGATGATTTTATGTTTATACTTTACCGTGGAAAAAAAGTCTGACCAATGTTTTCTTCTTTTTAACATACTTTGAGCTTGACACTAATAGAAGAAAGACGTTATAAGTACATACTAAGGTAAACAATTTATTTTTTACCTATATTCGCATTTTGCATGTGTCTCAGTGGTGCAGTCAGTGGTTAGCGCGTCTGACTACCAATCCGTTGGCCTGAGTTTGATCCCGGACGCATATTTCGAAGGCAGGCGGTGCACAGCTCACCCAGTTGTTCATCCTCCCAAATGTGTTGGTAGATAAATGGGTACCTAGGGCAACCTGGGGAAGATAAACTGTGGAATGTCGGATGTTACAGTGACCTTGTGTCCCGGCGTAACAGATTAATTTCCACCACAAGCTCAAAGGCCAATGTGACGGGAGATGAGTGTCTGCATCTACGCGCAGCATAGCGTGTGCCCCACTTCATTTATTCATTTGTATCGCAATTTAAACAAACACCAAGACCTAAATATTTTTCATTTTGCAAATTCTTTCCATGTATTTACCGCTAAACAATGAAGAAAAAAACTAGTTAAATACCGTTTTTGAAGACGTAAAGAGAATATTAGATTTTTTACAGAGAAAGGGAGGAACAAATTGGGATGTGAGTGAAGTGATGCATAAAAAAGATAAAAATGAAAGTAAGTGACGGTGGGTAGACGAGTAGAATAATCGGATGAGTTAACATAGACGGGGAGGGATGAAGGATGTCCTTGTTGGCAGCACTGTGTGTCCCGCTCTTGTACAGGAAGGAAATAAACGGTGAAAACAAGATGTGAACGAGATAAAAGAAGGAAAAAAAGATGACTCAGTATGAACCTGAGACAGATTTTCATCCTCCATTAAGTTTTCAGTCACCACCTCCTCTTCATCCTCCTCTTCCTCTTCTTCTTCATCCTCCTCCTCCTCTTCCTCCTTGTCCTCCTCCTCCTCCTCCTCGACAAGCTCCCTTTCTGCCTTCAGTCACGTGATCTGGGTCGTCTTAGCTTTACTCTTAAGGGGAAGACAGTCACACGCCTTGTCTGCTAATGGTTGTGTTATCTGCCTTAATATTTCACTTTTTTTTCATCTTTTCATTTCATCTGAGTGTGTGTGTGTGTGTGTGTGTGTGTGTGTGTGTGTGTGTGTGTGTGTGTGTGTGTGTGTGTGTGTGTGTGTGTGTGTGTGTGTGCTTAGCCTTCACGTCAATTAATATTTCAACTCGACTCAGGTGAACGACGCTATGGGAAGCACTGAACCACCTTTGTCTACCTGTACCTGACCTTACCTGTGTTCCTCCTACCTGTAATAAGGTCACTGTTTTTGTATACGTCACTCGTAGTCACTTTTTATCAATATTTTATATACATGGAAAAAAGGAAATCTTAGCTACGTTTATATTTGTCTTCCATTAGTAATTGGTTCCCGAGTATCTGCCAGAAAAAGATAGTCCCTGATTGATGGATGTATAGAAAAAAACGTGAAGAGGAGGACAAGTAGGCCTAGATGGGATAGGTCTGAGTGGCGGCCAATCAGTCCTTTATAGACCTGGGAATTGACATAGAGACAGACGACTGAGAAAAAAGAGTCCTGTTGTGAAGGTGGAAATTGTTCGTTCTGTAGGACGTTGAGCCTCGAGGAGAGTGAGTGGCAAGGATAAAGTAATCTATATAAGTAATCCAAGTAACTAGTTTTATTATGTTGTTTTTTTTACAATAAGGGAAAAGTAGGTAGCTCTTATAAGTGAATGTTTAGGATTGGATTGTATATAGACTTAGTTGTTTTATGGAATCCCTTTATGGTTGTGTTTTTTTAAGGTATAATGTGCTTGGGATGTCCTTGGATGATCTCAATTAATCTTCTTCCTCCTCCTTCTCCTCCTTCTTTTCCTCCTCCTCCTCCTCCTCCTCCTGACTTTCACTCCTCACATACTAGTAAGGAAAAAACATTATTGCATAGTCGCTGTTCCTCGTCCTCTTCACTCTCTTCTTCGTCACTGTAGTCCTTCTCCTCCTTCTCCTTCTTCCTCCTGGCTGAGTTAAGGTGTGAATGTCTTCCTTTTCCTCGTATTCCTCTTTCTTCATGTCGTATTGAGGCGTAAATCTCATCCTATTCCTCGTCTTCCAAG
>JAXIVD010009191.1:10000-15905 GCA_036785275.1 Cancer borealis | reverse complement strand
ATGAAAAGCACGTGATACTGGCCAAGGGGGAAGGGAGAGAGACGACTTGCATCCGTACACCCTCCTAACCCCACTTTTTTTTTCTCTCTCTCTCTCTCTCTCTCTCTCTCTCTCTCTCTCTCTCTCTTCTCTCTCTCTCTCTCTCTCTCTCTCTCTCTCTCTCTCTCTCTCTCTCTCTCTCTCTCTCTCTCTCTCTCTCTCTCTTCTCTCTCTCTCTCTCTCTCTCTCTCTTTCGTTCTCATCCCTTCGTTTTCTTTTCCTCCTTTCACTTCCTCCAATAATATCACAGAAGTATTTTTTTCCATTTTCTTCCTCCCTCCTACATTAGTGACAGGCTTTACTTTTCCTCCCCTCGCTCTTTTCCTCTTCCTCCTCCTCTTCTTCTTCCTCCTCCTTCTCATCCTCCTCCTCCTCTTCCTCCTCCTCCTCTTCCTCCTCCTCCCATTATTACAACTTATAACATCTCATCATCACTTTAAGTCTATTTTATCATTTCCTTCGTCCTCCTCCTCCTTCTCCTCCTCTTCCTTCTCGTCTTCTCCCTTTCCGATATTAATTCAAGCCTTGGAGGAGGTAGTCGCTTGTGGCTTCGAGACAGTCCATTATCGGGCTAAATCCCTTTTCGGCGGCCGGATGCGGAAGTCAGCTGTGGTGTGAGGGACTCGGATGAAGGCGTCGAAGGAAAGAAATAGCAGGGAAGGTGATGAAAAGTGGAAGGGAGGGAGACAGGAGGGAACGGATGGTGGTCGTGGTGTTTGATAAAAGAAAATGGATTAAGGGTATATGTTAACTTTCTGTTTGTATGTCTGTTTGTCTAGCTATCTATCTGTCTTGCTGGGGGGTTTTTCTCTCTTTTTTTCTTTCTCTCTTTCTCTCTTTCTCTATGTATACGCCCAACTTTCTTTAAATTTAATTACTTTCACTTCCAGTATTTCATGGCATGTGGAGGGAATGAGAGAGAGAGGGATATAGAAAGAAAGAGAGAAGAGAGAAGAGAGAAGAGAGAAGAGAGAGAGAGAGAGAGAGAGAGAGAGAGAGAGAGAGAGAGAGAGAGAGAAAAAAAAAAATGAGAGAAACCTTACAGGTAACTTAATTTTCCATGCTTTAATTAATTTGCATTTTGCATTTACCGCTTTTCAGATATTACTCGAATATTGAAACAAATTATATTTTACGAGTGAAAATTCTCTTATATATATTAGTAAATGAAACTTTATTATTCACCTTCATAATAATTTCCATTCATAATAGATTCATTTGTACAAAAACTTTATTTATACCGAGCGGTCAAAATAGATGGGCAGGCTTGGATATTATTATTCATATATATTAGTCCGAGATACTTAACAATTAATAACATAAATGTGTAGGAGCAGAGAACGTGCGGTGTTTGTGCGTTGAAATGGACTCCACCTTAATCTAATTTCGTAAGTGATTGCAGTCTTCGCATATTAATGAGTGGAGGCGAAGAGCAAGGTGACTTTCAAGGAGTAACTATATCATTAAGTGTTTTACGATTCACAGCAGCTGTTTCAAAGGCATTGCAGCATTCATCTCATTATTGTTTAACACAAAGCATCAATGTAAAATCAAACCAGTCTCGGAAATACCAAGTGTTGATTAAGTAATGAGAAATCCAAAAATATGTGGGTTCAGCTTAAAGGTCTCGGTCTCTTTCTGTCTTTATCTCTGTCTTGCAAAATATCAACCGAGAAAAAAATAAAAACCTCTTCTCTTCTCTTACGATAGCTGGAAGGACATTGATCTGCCGACGAAGGGGCTTTGACGTCTGAGTTCTGGATGAAGGAGTGAAGGGATGGGATGAATGGAAGGGAGAAGATCCTTTTTACCTCCTTACCTCCCTCTCTCTCCCCTTCCTGAATCCCTTTCACCATTTTTTCCTCCTAATTCCTTCCTCGTTTTCATGTCCCCCAATAATACGTTTGCCAACTGTGCAGAATATTTCCTCACATATTCAGTTTTGCTTCAAACAATTTACTAGAACTGTTTATTTTCTCATTATTGGTTTTGGAGAAGGACGGAAAAAAAGTCATTATAATAATATCGAAAAAAAAACTTGTTCCACACTTAGTATAAGTTTTCTTGTTATAGAGAGTGACGGAAAGTTTTAATTTGTTCTTCTTTGTATGTACGCAACGAGTGGAAACACATTTAAAAAGTGACATTCCTTGATAACAATTTGTATCCCCTTTCACTTGATTAATACTCATTTGTCTTTTTCTCGCTTTTACGTAGATTCAATTTGAGGGCTAAAACTACGTTAGGTTACACAATAATGTATATCTTCTCTCTGCTAGGTTTTCACTGTCACTTTTACTCCTCCTGCCTCCCTCACGCCGCATTGCCTCACACCAGATGAGTCACAATGCAAATCACTTTAGTATGTTACTAAAAGGACTTTAAAAACAGTGATTGAATCTTTCCTAATAATCTTCGTCTCATGTTATCAGCTGGAACGAAGAATTATGGAGTGGATGCATGCTGCTCTCCCTCTTTCAACTTCCTCATATTTTTTCTTTAGCATTTCTGTTTCCTCCTCCTCCTCCTCCTCCTCCTCCTCCTCCTCCTCCTCCCTCTTCCTCTTCCTCTTCCTCTTCCTCTTCCTCTTCCTCTTCCTCTTCCTCTTCCTCCTCCTCCTCCTCCTCCTCCTCCTCCTCCTCCTCCGCTTCTTCCTCTTGTATTTTCTCTTTCCTATTTATCCTGTCTGCTTGTTTGCAGGGTTGGCATTGAAAATATCCAACCCAAAAAACCCACCCTAATAAACCCCAAATGACATTATAGAGTTTAATTTGGTCTATCAGATCCTGCAAAAATATTTCCAATATCTCTAATAGATTTCAAGAAAATTAGGAAGAAAGACATGTTTTGGAAAAAAAAAACGGTTTCGTTTTACTGAATAATTATTAGTCGTAGAACAAATATTCATAATGACAATTGTAGAGTTTAATTAGGTCTATCAGATGCTGCAATGATATTTCCAATATCTCTAATAGCTTTCGAGAAAATTAGAAGGAAAGTTATGTTTTGGAAAAATAAGATACGGTTTAATTTGACTGCGTAATGATTTGTACTAGAACAAATATTTACAATGAAAGTTGTAGAATTTAATTAGATCCATCAGATGCTGTAATGATATTTCCAATATATCTAATAGCTTTCGAGAAAATTAGGAGGAAAGTTATGTTTTGGAAAAAAGATAGGGCTCAATTTTGCTGCGTAATTAGTATTCATAGAACATTAATTATAATGACAGTAGTAGAGTTTACTTAGGTTTATCAGATGTTGCAATGATATTTCCAATATCTCTAACAACTTTCAAGAAAATGACGAGGAAAGTTTTGTTATGGAAAAAAAATACGGTTTAATTTTACTGCGTAATTATTAGCCATAGAACAAATATTTAAAATGACATTTTTAGAGTTTAATTCCGTCAATCAGATGCTGCAATGATATTTCCAATATATATATATATATATATATATATATATATATATATATATATATATATATATATATATATATATATATATATATATATATATATATAAGCTTTCGAGAAAATTAGGTAGAAAATCATGTTTTGGAGAAAAATATGGCTTCATTTTATTGCGTAATTATTAGTCTTAGAACAAATATTTAAGATGATAGTTATAGAGTTTAATTAGTTCTATCAGATGCTATAATGATATTTTCAATATTTGTAATAGTTTTTGAGAAAATGAGGAAGAGTGTTATGTTGTGGAAAAAAAGATACGGTATATTTTACGGCGTAGTTATTAGTCTTAGAACAAAATCTGTCAATTTGCCATTGCCACTCCTCTTACGTGCGCACTGACTCGCACGCCCACACTCTCACATACACATACACACACACACACACACACACACACATACACACACACACACACACACACACACACACACACACACACACACACACACCTACACACCTACACACACACACACACACACACACACACACACACACACACACACACACACACACACACACACACACACACACACACACACACAATATCTGTCTCTGTCTCTGTCTCTCTCTTCTCTCTTCTCTCTCTTCTCTCTCTCTCTCTCTCTCTCTCTCTCTCTCTCTCTCTCTCTCTCTCTCTCTCTCTCTCTCTGTCTCTCTTTTTTTCCATGGACTACTCCTAAGCCAATCAACTCTCTCCCGCCAGGCCAGGTAAAGGTGACGTCAGCAATGCATAGTCCCGCTGTAAACGCTCCTTACCCTCTCCCCTTTCCCTCCTCCCTCCTCTCCTCTCCTAGCCCTCTTCCTTCCCCTCCCCTTCCCTACCCCCTTCCCTTCCTTCTTCCCTTCCTCCTTCCCCTCCCTTTCCCCTCCTCCTTCCCCTCCTTCACCTGCTTCACACCTGCAATATTCCCGGCTAAAGGTGCGGCCTCACGCCTCCTCCCTAGCACAATTTGTGAGGACATGAAGGTAGGAAGAGGCAGGAAGGGATAATGGTGCCCCCTTGGCGGAGGAAAATGAGGAGGAGGAGGAGGAGGAGGAGGAGGATAAGGGAGGAGGAGGAGGACAAGGGAGGAGGAGGAACAAGAGGAGAAAGAGGAGAAAACAAGAGAGGAGGAGGAAGTGTGGAAAAGGAAGGAGAAGAAATAAGAGATGAAGGAGTTAGAGAAGAGGAAGGAAGGGTAGACAGGAAACGCCAAGTGGAGAGTGAGGAAGAAGAACCCAACGTAAAAAAAAATAACAGAGGTGAATAAACAAGATGAAAATAGAACAAAGAGGAAAAGCAGAAAAAAAGGACAAACTCTGAGAGAGAAGAGAAATATAAGAAGGAAGAAGAAGAGACAAAAAGGTGTTAAACAAGGAAATGAAAAAAAAGATGAAAAATTTATCCAATAGAGAAAGAAGTGTAGGAAGAGTGAATGTAAGATGGCAGGATAATGAAGAGAAATTTATAATGAAGGATAGATGAAAAAAAAACTCAAAAATATATAGATAAAAAACATTAAGCAAGTGAAAAAGAAAAGGACAAATAAACCGTGAATTATAAAACTTTGGAAAGCAAGGTCAAGGAATTTATAAATATTTTCAAGACTAAATAGATTATGTATAAACTAACGTATCATTCTGCAGTGGCAAGGAATAATATCAATAATAAATCAAAATAAAAACATGAAAAAATTATGCAAGGTTTGAACGTAAAGTTAAGAAATTTTGATAGAGTATGTATTAAAAAAAAATATATATGTATAAACTCAAAGTAAGGAAAGACTAAGAAAACACAACAAAATTCAAACACACACAAAAAAAAAAAACACATAACAATGTTAATAAATTACAGGAAGGGAGAAACTGAAAGAAGAAAATTTATACAGAAAAAAAAAAGTATACAGTGAAAAAATAAATTGGAGGGAAAAGTGAGTGAAAACGAATGAGAAAAAAAACAAGACTGTCACCAGGAGGCAAAGACAGCATAAAAGGAGCTAAACTGACTTTTCCCCTTCAGGTTATAACAAAAGAGGCGAGAAAGGATCTTAATTCCACGACTCTTGAAAGGGGAAGGCAGAAGATGAGGTGGGTGGCCATTATGAAGAGGAAGAACAGGAAGAAGCAAATATAAGAAGAAAGGAAGAAGAAGAGTGGTAAGAAGATGAGGAGAAGAGAATGAGTGTAAGGAAGATAAGTAAGACGAAAATATTGATGATGAGAAAGAAGTAGAACAAGTAAACTCTTAATGAAGGAGAAAATCATATGCAAGAGACTAAAAGATGAGCTTTATCAACAAAAATATCATAGAAGCTATATCCATTTTTTTTCTCTCATAATTCTCTCCCTAAGGCTGTTATACTTTATTCCTTACCTCATCTGTCCCTCATGTGCCCACTTCCCTTAGTCATC
>JAXIVD010009191.1:0-5000 GCA_036785275.1 Cancer borealis | reverse complement strand
ACGCACGTTAATGAGTTAATAACATCCTACATTCATAAGTCCTAATATAAAAAGGTCATCGATCACAGCCAAACATAATGTCGTAATATGCAATCGTATTAGGAAAAAAAATCGTATTGGAGAAAATATTGGAAAAGTTTTGTAGTAGTAGTAGTAGTAGTAGTAGTAGTAGTAGTAGTAGTAGTAGTAGTAGTAGTAGTAGTAGTAGTAGTAGTAGTAGTAGTAGTAGTAGTAGTAGTAGTAGTAGTAGTATAGTAGTAGTAGTAGTATAGTAGTAGTATAGTAGAAATAGTAGTAGTAATGTGGCTTCCATATTCTGTTTCTCATTATCTGGAAGGAGCAGCAGCTGAGGCGATGAATTTCTCTGGTCGAACGTGAGTCTCATATGAGTCTTGCGTGAGTGACCCTTTCAGTATTCCAGGCGCGGGGGAAGGGAAGGAATAGGCGTACCAGAGGAGGAGGAGGAAGAGGAGGAGGAGGTCGAGAAGGTAGATAGCGATTTCGAGGTCCCCAGCACTTTCAACTTGGCTCCTTCCAGCGTTCCAGTGAGGCGTCCTGACCACCTTTATAATCCAGCAAGGCCCGCTGGAAGGCGCAATACGGATCCACTGGCTGCCTTGACACGGCCATTTGTATTCGATCGTGGAAGGGCTTTGAAAAATGTCTGAAAATGGCCCTCGCGCGGTTGAGGTCCGTCTGTTATGGTCCCTCGCTCTAAAAAGGAGGGAAGAGGGCCAAGAGGAGGGAAAGGAGGGAGAGGTTAAAGGGTAGGGGTGGATGTGAGAGGGAGGTATGTGGGGGGGGAGGGGTGGACAGGAAGGGTCATGAATCAAACACACCGACATACTTCCTACCCCCTCCCCTCCTTACCCTCCTTCCCCTCTATCCATGCCCTACCCTGTCCTTTCCTCCCTATCAATCCTTCCCATCCCCTCCTAGTCCTCCTCTCCCATCCGTCCCTTCCCTCCCTATCAGCTCTCTCCATTCCCTCCTCTCCTCTCCTCTCCTCTCCTCTCCTCTCCTTTCCTCTCCCTCTTCACATTCAGGCCTTTGCCGTAAGCCTCCATTTTTCTTTCTTTTACTTAATTTTCCTTCCTATTTCTCTCTTCTAGTTTATTTTTTCAAGAGAAGGAAACTATAATGTGCGATTAGAATTATTGTATACTATAGATCAAAAAGAAAGGGAATGTATAATAGTGATAAACAGAGAAACAAGGAGTAAATGAATAATGGTTGAAATATGGTAAAATGTGGCAAATCACGAGTTTTCAGATGGCCATGAAATATTGCAGAGTGAAACACGTCCTATGTAATTTTGAGAATTTCTATTAATTTCAGTATAAAATTTTGCATGTATATATATATATATATATATAAAAATATTAGGGAACACTGTAATGCAACATTCACGCAGCTTCTTTACTAAAACCCGAGAACATTTAAAGTGCATTAAGTGTTAAGTACTGCAATTAGATCAAGGTTGGGGGATGCAGGGAAAAAATATATATATAAATGTAGAAAGTTGCAGAAATTAGCAGCCACCTCGCATTGCCTCTCCAGCGCCTAGTCCCCCCACCCAACACCACCACCCATCCCCTCACCTCTTACCTCACCACCCAACCCCACCATCCAATCCCTCCACCCAACCCCCTCACCCCAACCTCCAACCCTCCTGCCTGCACTTCCTGTCACTCCACCCACTGGAAATTCATAACGAAAATTGCCAATAAATAAATAAATAGATAAATATATACGTAAAATATAGTCTATACGGCAACACCTACAGTTAATAAGATAGCAATTTAAACATTCATAAAAAAAGAACGTGATGGAAAAGTATCTTCAATCTCCATCATGAAAATCGACACGTTAATGGCAGATAATTAATCTACAATAAAGAGATTATAAAGATGCACGAAAAAAAATTATGAGGCGTATATTTTTTTTCCCCAGCCAGATGGGAAACTCATTAAGGAAAATCACGGGAATCTGAAATGATTGGCAAAATAACATTACAAAATCTGCAACAATTTCCAGAAAAAGCTAGATTACTAAACCCAAGAATTTTTGTTATGTATATTATTTTTGTTAACATGGAAGTCGATTTTTTGTTTCAAAGGGAAAATTCTGATATTGCCGATGGAAATTATAACGATGATGATGTGAAAAAAAAGTATGAGAGAGACGAGGAAGAACACGCCGAGGAAGAGGACGAGAAAGAGACGAGAAGGACGAGGAAGACAGAAGAGGACGAGGACGAGGAGGAAGAGGACGAGGACGAGGAGGACGAGGATGACGACGATGAACACAAAACTGGCATCGGCTGCATCTACTTGACCGGACACGCATAGAGGGGGAATATCAGTCGATTCTGGTTGGTGTTTGATGTCGGTGCTGCAGTGAGTGGGGCGAGGGAGTGATGCAGCAACGTGGATTGCCTGCGTGTCCTTTCAGGCTGAGCACGTCGTAAGAACGCCAATGTGACGCTATAGATTATTCAATTTTATCTTTTTTATTCATTTTTTTTTTGTACAGTATGAAGGTTTGCATCCGTCAGCAGGAACATATATTCTTTTCTACACTTTTCTTTTCTATTGGCAAAGTATTTTTTCTACTGTGATTCTATTTTATCAATTCTAGCGATTTTTTTTCGATGTATTGCTTCCGATAAGGCGACTTTTATATATATTCAATTTTTCACAGAAGTGTCTTTGAAGCACCTTTGTGATCTTTTATCATAGCTCACACAACACTTGAAAGAATACATGTCATTATATAACCTTTCCATACTTTTATCCTTCGAAATAGCTGGACAAAACTTTGGTTCTATTCATGAAAAGTTGTATCATTACTTTCACTGAAGACGAATTGGCTTTTTTTTTTCTCTTTTTTTTTTTTTTTTCTCTCCTCTCTCTCTCTCTCTCTCTTCTCTCTCTCTCTCTCTCTCTCTCTCTCTCTCTCTCTCTCTCTCTCTCTCTCTCTCTCTCTCTCTCTCTCTCTCTCTCTCTCTCTCTCTCTCTCTCTCTCTCTCTCTCTCTCTCTCTCTCTCTCTCTCTCTCTTTTTCCACGAATATTGAAACATTTATAACTACGTATAATATGTACCAAGAAACAATACCCTGGAAACATAGTATTGAGAAAGGTGATCAAACAATAACTAGAAAAGTCTACAATACCACACAGCAAGTTATTAATTTTTCTTCTTGCACCAGCTTCCATGTCACGCACTATTCTCATTGACAACTTTTCCGTTGCACTGACAACTTACTTATAAGCTCAATGTATTTTTTTTAGTGTTGTATTTACATCCATACGTGGGCTGGCGATGCTGTATAATGTCATACTACATACATTCTGCGTTACCTCCCATCTTCTTTACCTGCGAGGAGGATGGGACTAGGTATTCATTTCGCGCATGCATTTCACTTCTATTTCTCTCTCCAGACACGTCCACGGCGAGCCAGTCTGAGCTGCTTCCATGGCGTCATGTTTACCTCCCGTGTCGCCCTTGTCGTGCCACACCTCCTCACCGCCCGCCCTTAATTGCTCCTCCCGGCCACATCTACGAGGGGCGGTTTCTCCCTCCGCCACTCCAGCCAATTTCATCTTTACAAAGCGTGGTGGTAAGGGCTACTTTTTTCGCCTCGCTGCTGTCGTTTCATGAGTCGCTCTTTTTCCTCGCCGCCACGAAATACTACGAGTGGCTTGTAGACGCAAAGTGACACATCTACCTTCTAATACCCCCACGTTCTCACCCCTATGGACAACTTTCTTAGGGCCAAAATCGGTGTGTAAACAAGGGAAGATCCTTATCGCCGCCATCCTCACGCAACTAACGTCCGTCAGCGCTTGGACCTTGAAGCGAGAGTCACATGCGAAGGTGATTTTGAGCGTCATTCTGCCCCGATCATAAAGTTAAACGCTGATCACGAGCACTGCCCAGCCAATAATGAGGAGTGACACACGGCCCACGACATCTCAGCCTCGAATTCCTGAACGTAACTCAAGTGCGTGGGGACAAAGGGAGTTTTAGGTGCATTTCTATCCTCCGCATACATAGAATAACACTTCCCTTTTACCTCGTGCTTACTTAAGGTTCCGATCTAAGTCCTTACTCTTATCTATCTCCAAGACAAATGTATACGATCCATGGGGAATAAATTGCGTGGCCATTAGAGAACACGAATAAATAGAGGAGAGATAAGATGTCATGGTAGGGACGTGGTTTTAATCTTGAAAGTCTATGTCGCTTGATTTTATAGTGAGGACGTGTTGTGTGTCGACGCGAGCGAGGCGAGGGACAAGAGGCGTAAATACGATAACAACAGACTTTCATTGGTCTTCTCAGTGAACTTGACGACGGTGGGAGAAGCAGAGGCACCCGACCACCTTTTCTATCTCACCTTGTGCCTCGCTATCTCAAGGACACCTAATGCCGCCGACCCTTCCATCGACCCGCCTTAGTTTCTGTCTATCCTGAACCAATCACATCATTAATTATTGCTGTATTTATCACGTGTACTGTGTCGCCTGCTCTCTCTCTCTCTCTCTCTCTCTCTCTCTCTCTCTCTCTCTCTCTCTCTCTCTCTCTCTCTTCTCTCTCTCTCTCTCTCTCTCTCTCTCTCTCTCTCTCTCTCTCTCTCTCTCTCTCTCTCTCTCTCTCTCTCGTAACATATAATGTACATATATTCAGTAAAACGCACCCGCACCCACACCCACACTCACACACACACCCACACCCACACCCACACACACACACACACACACACACAAACACACACACACACACACACACACATCCACACACATTGAGTATACATAATATCTAGCTTTTGTTACTACATTTAATTTTTTGAATAAAGGATCAAAGCATTTTTGCAACAACAATAATTACATCTGCTACTACTATTTATGCTTTTACTACTACTATTATTACTACTACTACTACTACAACTACTACTACAACTACTAATACTACTATAACTACTACTTCTACTACT
>JAXIVD010009190.1:7500-10000 GCA_036785275.1 Cancer borealis | reverse complement strand
ACTTGTAATAATAATTATAATACCCAACGAAGAACACTAATGAATACTCAATTAATATATCCACCAATTACTGAAGAAAATACACAAGTAAATGTATGACACGACCCCAAACATCATTAGGACCCAAAGGAGTTGTGTTCAAACATTGTTAAACTATGTTTTGTTCCCTTCTGCGAATTGACTGAATAACCACAATTAAAGCAATATAAAGGTGAAAGCTGAGAGAGAGAGAGAGAGAGAGAGAGAGAGAGAGAGAGAGAGAGAGAGAGAGAGAGAGAGAGAGAGAGAGAGAGAGAGAGAGAGAGAGAGAGAGAGAGAGAGAGAGAGAGAGAGAGAGAGAGAGAGAGAGAGAGAGAGAGAGAACACAAACACACAAACAGATAGACACGTGATGAAGGAAATAATACCTCAATATATATAAATTTTTGAACATACACTGAAATAACCATTAAAGTTAAGATCACTTTATACATCGTACTGTTTATAATGTCAAGTACTATATACGTAGTTATCGCCTTTTGTTACGCTCTTTAAACGATAAATTCAAACATGGAAATGCATAAATAAATAAATAAATAAATAAATAAATGATTATCACCGATCGATCTACCACGTGCAAAATTTCCCTTCCTTCCTTCCTTCCTTCACTTCAAGTTTTATTTCCCTCGTCTGCCTTTTTCTTTCACCTTCAAACTACTTCTATTTTATTCATGTTTATTTTTTTGTCCTATTTTTTTTTCCACCTACATCCTGCCTCCGTTTTTTTTTCCACCTTCAACCTGCTTTCATCTCTGGTACTGAAAAATATCCGCCTTCCGAGCAGCAGTCAACACTCCACCAACAAGGAAAGCTTAAGATGCACTTCACCGTGAAGGATTTTTGCAGGAAATTACATAAAAAATTCAATCAGTGTCTCAGGGAGTAAAAATAACCAAGAATAATTAAGTACAAGCAACGTACGTACTACATTTTTATGACAATTATTTAGGTCTAGCATATTTGTGTTTCGACTCCTATTAGTAAACAAATAATTCATCAATCATTCAATTATAACCTAACCTAACCTAACTAATGATGACAAAAAAATTTATTTATACCCTTTACTTATAAGGGAATTTAATGTAAAACCAACTAGATTAAAAAAAATGCAAATCATACATAGGAAAGTTTTGAAATGAGAGGAATGAATGGTTGTAGCAAACTGTTAGAAACTCTAGTTGAAGAAAAGTACACAAAGGAGACCTGAATAAGTTCCTCTAAAAATGAGACGGCTGTAAGTAGACTAGAGAAGCACAATAAGACTTCCCGCTCCGATGACTTTGCAATCCTTCATAACAGAGTCATTTCAATCACGTGGTTTTGTGATTGTAAGGATTGAAATACCCAACACACACACACACACACACACCTATCCACGTATGTATGTATGTATGTACATACACTCTGGTGGCAAAGTCGTTCCCTTAACACCCACTCGTAGGTACTTGAACTCGGGTGATTATTCTATTGTTAATTTGTCGGCTTGTTTCTGCTCAGCCTTTGTGAATAGCTGGGTGTAATGACCCGTTGTCGCTACCTTCTCCTCCTTCTCGTTTTGGCCTCTCCTTTGCCTTGCCGCCCCAGGCATCAAACCAAGATGAGAAGATCCCTTGAGCTGCTGTGCGAAGCCAGAGCGGAACTACAAGTGTCTTGTGTCTGTCTCTCACTTTGGAGCTTGACAGTCGCTTGGGCGATGCCTGTCCTCGCCTCTGCCAACTCGCATCGTGCGTTATATCCCTCTGCAAGATGGGACTGTCTTGCTACGTACCTCAGCAGGCACCCCTCTCCACCTCTATCGCTCGTCATCGTCAGATTTCAAGACTCTGATATTCTGTTGGACGCTGCCTTCACCATCAAAGTAATACCTATTTCGACGCATGTTTGTATGGAGTTGCCATTTCTTAAGTTCCTGTTCTGATTGAGTAAATATTGTTTTGAGTGAATTTATCACGGACCCTATCGTCCACTACTTCCACATTCTGAGCAGTGACCACCCAGCCCAATGTGTGTGTATAGTCCGTGTACTGTAACTCCATGTAGACACGTGGTACGCCTCCCGTCCCTGGAAGTCTATCCTGCCCATTGGGTTGTGTTGTCTATAAAAACATAGGGGATCAAAGGGACATTGACAAGGCTCGTAGCTGCACCAGGTGGATCGATCCTGACAAGTGATGCTCAGGATGAGAAGGGTGCTTGCGCGGTCATTCCCTTCAAGCAACTCGTGAATAGTGTTGGTGATGGAATGAAGCAACGCGTCTTCTACTCTACCCTACTCGTTATTATGTATATGTATGTATGTATGTATATATGTATGTATGTATGTATGTATGAGAAGTATAAGTAAGTTACATGACCTTACCTCACCTTACCTAACCTAGCAGTGATTCAAAACTACACGGCATGAGTATTGAAGTGAGTGTGTTGGAGTGAATCACGTCATCACTCACGTCACTGCCTTCCC
>JAXIVD010009190.1:0-2500 GCA_036785275.1 Cancer borealis | reverse complement strand
GTATGTGTGTGTGTGTGTGTGTGTGTGTGTGTGTGTGTGTGTGTGTGTGTGTGCGTGTGTGTGTGTGTGTGGTGTGTGCGTGTGTGTGTGTGTGTGTGTGTGTGTGTGTGTGTTGTTTGGTTTCTAGCATGGTCCTCCTTCCCCCTTTCTCCTCGATCAATGCAACTTTAAATGAGCACTCGTAGAACACCTCAGTTCCGAGTCCAAATGATTACAGTTCATCGAGGCTTGAATTGCAACGGAAAGGTAATTACATAGATCATTCCAGTTACACACACACACACACACACACACACACACACACACACACACACACACACACACACATACACACAGTCATTAATGGTATACATTATTTGTGTCTTATATAAATTATCTTCTTAAACCTCTCTCTCTCTCTCTCTCTCTCTCTCTTCTCTCTCTCTCTCTCTCTCTCTCTCTCTCTCTCTCTCTCTCTCTCTCTCTCTCTCTCTCTCTCTGGTTGCTACCTATTCATGTAATTTTTTTTTTCTTCTCTGCTGCGTAACACTGAGTTGAGTGAAGCAAGAAGTGAGAGAGAGAGAGCAAAGGTCGTGAGAGAGAGAGAGAGAGAGAGAGAGAGAGAGAGAGAGAGAGAGAGAGAGAGAGAGAGAGAGAGAGAGAGAGAGAGAGAGAGAGAGAGAGAGAGAGAGGCAACAGGCAGACAGATAGACAGAAACATTAATGGAGACAGTGACTAATAGACAGGCAGAATATTGATCGCTGATTGGGCAAGCCGGTGGAAGCTAAACTAGAATTAGCAATATATTTCTTTTTTTGTGCCTGCTTCTAAATGTGGTGGAGCTAGGTCAGAGAGAGAGAGAGAGAGAGAGAGAGAGAGAGAGAGAGAGAGAGAGAGAGAGAGAGAGAGAGAGAGAGAGAGGAGAGAGAGAGAACACTCAAATTATAGTGTAGTCAACAACACACACCTACACAACCCCCCCACCCCACACACACACACACACACATATAAACACACACACAATAATTCACTACCAGTAAACCTCAGCTTCAAGCCTTTCTCCAAGACATCCTCAATATCTTCACACACGCACACATTATATATTTTTTTTCCAAGCCATTCGTATATCATTACCATCCTAGTCTCTACCTCTTCCACCCTTTCTCCCATCCGACAAGCTCCTACTCTCTCCTCCCTTCTCCTACCTCCCTACTACCACATACTAGCCTCCAATATACCTGCCTGACCGGTAGTCCCTTCTCTCTGGCGGTGAGAGGCTTAATAGTCTTGCTCAAGTGAGGAGACGTTCACCTGTACTACAAAGGTTCTACGATGGATCCTCCTTAACTCCGTGTGAGAAAGATTTAGCAAGAGGTGAAACTGAGATGTACTATATAAATCATGAAATTAGTTCTTGCCTCATTGATCTTTCCTGTCCTAAGAGAGGTCAGTACTCACACACACACACACACACACACACACACACACACACACACACACACACACACACACACACACACACACACAGTAGTAGTAGTAGTAATTGCTGTTGCTACTGTTGCATTCGTTGTTAAATTTACCCTCGTTCTCTCTCTCTTATGAATGATCAAGTCTAATGTTCCAACAAATGTAACAAATCACAGTGGATTCACCTGTTGCTTAGTAAAAACTGGCACACCAAACTTGCTCCATTTGTAAATCTCTCTCTCTCTCTCTCTCTCTCTCTCTCTCTCTCTCTCTCTCTCTCTCTCTCTCTCTCTCTCTCTCTCTCTCTCTCTCTCTCTCTCTCTCTCTCTCTCTCTCTCTCTCTCTCTCTCTCTCTCTCTCTCTCTCTTACATATAGCTACATTGTACGCGCAGTCCTATGAACACGGTGTAGGATAATAATACAATAATGTACATTGGCTCTGCGTATTCACTTATGCATTACGCAATCATGGAACAAAAGGTGAGCTGCCACTTAAAGATGCATTTTCAACGTTAAGCTGGACTAAGCCCGTGTTGAGGCAGGTTGACTGGACCCGCAACGATATTCTTGGCTGGCTAATCAACTAACATTGAAAAAACAAGCAAAAAAATAAAGAAAGGTGGTTTGGTTACCATATATTAGAACCAGTTTACAGTGGGGGGTTTTACGATGAATATTTCGAGATCAATCATCGTCAACGGATGTGATGATGTCAATGCATCACACTTGTTCCTTTACTTAAACAGCTCATTCTATCATTAACATCACTCATATAGATTAGTATTGGCAAGTATGTTTAGATGTTTCTCTATTACTGCAAAACATATTACCATTGTCGATACACACACTCACGGAGGCCGGACTGACTTATATACTCAACATTCGATTTTTTTTCAAACCTGCTTTCATTTGTGTACTCTATAAATAAATCACATGTTATAACAAGGTCAAGGCCACGAAACTCAAGCGCTTCATTTGAGACAAAAACTGGCAAAATCACTTCAGTTTATGGCGGGAGGAAAACGTGCAGTTCCGTGCAAGAGCTGACCAAG
>JAXIVD010009189.1:0-15907 GCA_036785275.1 Cancer borealis | reverse complement strand
CTTACAAGGTCACACACACCTGTCCTCATTCCTGCAGACACACGAGCTATCCCCTAAATCACCCCCTTTGTAAACACCTCACCCCTCACCCCATCACCCCTTTTTCCCCTCACTTACGTCACTTCGTCATCCCTCCACTCATCTCTCCCCTCACATCCTTACATCATCCCCTCATGAACTCACTCATGGCTGCCACTCCTGCCTCATTATCACCTCACGTTGAACTCATTAATGGTCGTTAACTTGGATTTTCTCATTACCTTCCCTCCCGCCTACCTGAGGATTCCTGAAATACCAAAACAAGGAAGGAAATTGGGTTATTAAGTATGTTGGCTCTGATTTTATTCCTTTCTCACTCTTTTTTTCTCTCACACTCTCTCTCTTTCTCTCTTTCTTTCACTGTCTTTCACTCGCTAGTCGTAATATCGGTATAATAACACACTTTAAAGTCACTAGAGATAAACACAAGTCTAAACTTTATCTTTCCTAAGCTTAAGTTTCTCTCGTTTAGGGACGCGAATATTATTAACTTTACCGGACTGCGACATACTTATTTTTTCTCTTCCTTTTTTTTGTGTATGTCATTAGTAACTTTCGTGCACGTATAGCAAGGGAGGAAAGTGTCATAGCAACCTAATGATTCCAACTCTATTTAGGTCCCCACGAGGCAGGTATGATGGTGAGTGTGTCTGGGGGTTGGGGTGGTGATTGTTGGGGGTGTGGTGTGGGGTGATGCTTGATGCTGGGGTGTGCGAGGGATCTGGGGACATGCTGTTCATCTCTGCTTGGGAGGTTGACTCGAGGGAAAAGTTGTATAAGCAGTGAAAAGTTTGTCCTGGGAGTTTCTCTGTCGTGTTAATGTTGTGATCTAGTCCTCCTCAGCCTCATCCTTCTCCTCCTCCTTTTCCTCCTCGTCATCGTCCTTTTATCTTCCTCTTCTCATTATTATTATCATCATCATTATTATTATTATTATGTCTTCCCTAACCCTAATGGCCTTGACTTGGCTATCCACCCTTAAGAAGATTATAGTAGATAGATATTATTATTATTATTTATCATCATCATCATTATCCTTCACTCTTGCTTCCTGCGCTATTAGTTTCAACTTTATATCAATTTCTCTTTCCCTTCATATGTGGCCTCAAATTACACACCTTATTCGCCTCCAGCTCATTTTTCTCTCCTTCCCACATCTTTATTTCCTCTCTCCATCTCCCGTCTTTCTTCTCTCCCTCCAATGACACCATCTCCTTTTTTCCTTCCCTCCTTATCCGCCTTTTTCCTTCCTCGTAATTTTCTCTTCCTCTCCGTCACTTCCCCCACTTCCTTTCTCCTTGGCTTATTCATTATATTATCATCCCTCCCTCTCTTCTCCTCTTTCTTTCTCTTCTCTTCTCTTCTCTTCCCCTTCAGCCTATGATCCGCCCATGTGTCTTCAGCGTCCTTGACATTAATACAGGTACAGCTCCATCCACCCCCTATCTGTTTTCTACGTTTTTGCGTGTGTTTCTGACCCACTAACACGCGCAGACACACTTGTTTGAACACCTGTTGCACCCCAATGAGAGGAACACCTGTGAGAGTGTCGACCCACTGCTATCTTGTGCCCCAAACAATAACGCATTCACAGGTGTCAGTATTTTTTGGCAATTTAGTTTCTTTTTCATAGTTTTTACAACGGTATTTTTCAGTTTTTTTATTGAAGTATTTTTATTGTCTTGAGCTTCAGTGATGTGTTTTTTTTTTCTTATTGTTTTTTATAAATTTTTGGAAGTACAGGCTGTCGTTATTTCCATAATAATCACGTGGTCGTAGGATAAAGACGACCTACTTATTCTCCTGGCAGTGCAGTGCAAGGGAGGAAAGGAGAGATGTTTTTATGTGGTGCTGAAATATAGGTTTATGTAGGGGGAAAAGCAGGTCAGTAGGTTATGGTTACAGGCAGCTCTTGGTTGTATTGTTTTATTCAAATGTTTTATTCAAAGGTAAAATATGAGTTTATTTAGTTAATTTATAAGGAAGCTTAGACAAGGAAGATATTTAGTTGTTTTTTTTAGCAAAGTTTGTAGTTCGCTTAAATTGGCAAGATCATCGGTGTAACGTTTTAAAGTTAGTCAAGATTATTTAATTAAATTTTGTGTATCTTTTGTTATTGCGTCATTGTTAACGCAAGCTCCCCCTTCCCTCTCTGCCTCCCTCCTTCTCTTCCTCTCTTCCTCTCTTCCTCCCTTCCTCTGTCTTTGTTTTTCCATGTCTCCCTGTTAGTCGCTTTCTCTATCCCTTCCTTTTCTATCCATTTTCATTCCTTCCTCCCTCTTCTCTCACTATTCTCTCCTCTCTCAAATGCATCTCTACCACCCTTTATTCTCCCTCTATCCAACCCTTTTCTACTAATCTGCCTATCAACCGTCTCTTGTTTCCCTCACTTTCCCTTCCTCTTACTTCTTTCTCCTATATTTCCCTAAGTCATGCAGCATCTGGCACCAACTCATCCCTCACTCTTTCCTCCCTTCAGCCTTACCTATCTCTTGAAGTGTTTAACATAACCACACTTAACCTGCCCCATCCCTCCATATCTACACTAGCTCTCCCTCTTTTCCCCCTTGGCGTTATCTATTACCACAAAATGTCCACTTAAACTTGCGACCTGTGTATTATCTCTCTCTTTGAAGTGTTATTTGATGGGGTGTTTAAGGTTACTTTGTGATCCTCGCCTCGCCAAGGTTCAAAGAGTTCGAGGTCTGGCCCAGGAAATGTTATTGACGTCAGAGTTTAGTACCCAAGCGGCAACTAATAGAAAATTTTAATAATCCTTAACAACAGTATCAAACTATGTATTCCAAATGTCTTGGTTCACAGAAATAATTTTAATACATTACACGAGGTTAGTGGAGATCCCATAAGTGTTGTTCGAGATTCAAGTATTTATTTTATTTTATTTTATTTTAGTTACCAATGACGTCAGAAACCTACTTTTTTTTTTATATACCTGTGCTTTGGTCTCACCTTCACCTTTCCTTCCTTAACTTGTACTATATTTAAGTATAGTTCCTGTGATTCCTTTAAACAACATCATAAGGACCAATAGAACATTTATATTCCTGTGTATAGATGTTTTAAGAGTATCAAAGTCTAACATACCTTTCCAATTATCTTTTTTTTACCATTTATATTAGTAGTAAAACATAACTTTGCATGTAACTTATTTTTTTCGTTCTTTTTTTCCTCCTCGGCAGCGGTGTTCAAATCAAGGAGTTACTGACGGACCTGCAAACCTTATCAGCTCCCGAGGATGTCACTTCCCGCGTCGGCTCCGTCCTCTCCACACTTCTACAGGAGATTGAGCAGCTGCAGGACCACCATCTCAGGCTTGAAGTCCTTTATAAGAAGTACGTCCATGTTTTTGGGTTGTTTCTTTTTCATTCTATCACTTTCTTCTCATCCGTTTTGTATTTTCATTTTTTATCTTATTCTTTATATCTTTATTCCAAATCTCCTCTTCCTCTTCCTCCTCCTGGTATCTGTTCTTCCAGGTAAATCCTCTTCCTCTACTTCCTCCTTACTTTATTTGTTCAACATGTTTACCTTCTGGGGCAAAAATAGCATGGGATTCGCTGTTTTGTTCATATCTTCCAAGAATCACCATTTTTTTTTATTATTTTGTACCATGAAATAAATTTACCATGAGAGATTGCCGCTGAAATTAATTACAGCTCCAGGTTTTACATCAAAGTTTTATCCTCCCTCAACGCTGTCGCTCCCTTGTTGTAATTTTTTTTTCCTCCTCATCCCATATTCTTTTCACTAAACTTTGTTCTTACGTTATTATTTTAGTGCCCTTCCGTCTTATAAAACAAAATTTGGCACTTTTCATGCAATCTCATTATTTTTTTTCTCCTTCTCTTTCTCTTTCTCCTTCACTCCTGCACGTCTGAAACTTCCTCACTAACTTCCCTCCCACGTCATCCTCCCCAGGGAACGCGCACACCACGTCACGGCACTCAAGTCTCTCGAGAATGAGTTGGAGGACCAGGTGGCCAAGGTGGAGCAGAAGGCGAAGATGGAGGCGCGGCAGGAGAGCCAGGAGGAGAAGAGACAGCTGCAGGATCAGATGGAACAGGAAATGGCAGAGTTACAGACACACTTGAAGATATTTCAGAAGGTAAGAAAGAAAAAAAAAGTGTAAAAAATAAAATCAAAAAGAGAAAAAACCTCGGAAATATAAGACGGAGAAAAGTTTTAGTTTGCCATAAAAATTTACATATATAAGAATACCATTAACACATCCTATTTCTTCCCTCCACATTTCCATATTTTTCCCTCCACTCTTCCTATTCCCTCCTCTCATCCTCTCACCATTCCTTATTCCCCTTACTCCCCAACATTCCCCTTCCCCATTCCCTTCCCCATACAAACTCCCATTACCTGTAAATCTTCAACAGGTGGATTCTTGGCTGAAAAAAGAGGATGATGGAAGCGGGGAGAGGGTGCAGGAGGTGAGGAGGAAGCTGGAGGAAGCCTACCACGATAACCGCACCCTCAACATGACCCTACACGAGACCACAGCTAATTTAGGTCTAATGAGGTCAGACTTGGCACAGATGAGACTTCAATACGAGGAAAAATGTCGCGAGTTGCATAAGTAAGTTTGTTTTTTTTTTTCTATTTTTTTTATTTAAGATGTTTTGAACTTTTTCTGGATTTCTTTATTTTTTTTTCCATTCCACGTTGCTAATTTTTCTATTTTCATCTGGTATCTGTACTTAGCGAGCGGGAGGCGGTGCTGGAGTACATGCATCAGTACGACCACATGAAGAGACAAATGGATCTCTTACAGTAAGTACTACGTTGACATTACATTACCTTATACGTACGTACCCTCTTCTTCCTCTTCTTCCTCTGCTATCAAACCTATAAACTAGTCTTAGCATTGAAGAGTGACTAAACCCCCCCCACCCCGACACCCACACACACACACACACACACTCATACACACACACACTCATACACATACCTAATGCGTCCCATCCTTTGTCCGCAGTGAGGCTAACAAGCGGCTCCAGGATACCAATGACAGCATGCGAAGCGCCTTGGAGACAGAATGGCGCCTCTCCCCTCTCAACTCCCGCGCCTCCAGTACCAGATCCTCCTCCCTCCAGCGGACAAAGGAACGCAGGAGGAGTCACAGGTGAGAGAGAGAGAGAGAGAGAGAGAGAGAGAGAGAGAGAGAGAGAGAGAGAGAGAGAGAGAGAGAGAGAGAGAGAAAGAGAGAGAGAGAGAGAGAAAAAAAGGGGGGCGTGGATTAAGAAGAAAAAATATAGGAAGAGAAGTAAGAAAAGAAGAAAAGAAAGAGAGGAAAAGGTCAAAGTGCCAAAGAGTGTGAGAAATGCAGGTGTGTGGGAATGAGATAATGGAAAGAGATGCTTGCACAGGTGAGGCAGGAGGAGGGGGAGGAGGAGGAGGAGGAGGAGGAGGGGTGGAGCAAGAAGAACCTTTTAAATTTACTAAAGAGGAAAAGTAATGTAAATATTGGTGTAAGACAAAGGATGTACAGACAGGCGGACAGACAGTGTGAATAGATTAACGTAATTGATTAGAAAATAGTCATAGTTTCTTTTAATACATTTGGTTATAATGAAAAAGAAAAAAATCAGCCGTTGAAATGATTTAAAATGCAAGAAAGTTAAATTAGTGAACCAGAAATGAGGGAAAAAAAGGCGAATGAGAAGATAAATTCTAGTAAAAAAAAATTAAAAACCTTTCCTGCTCCTCCTCAGGTCTTGCTCTGGATCTACCTGTGGGTCAAGGTAGTAAATTGGATGCATAGTTAATTACTTATCTCAGGTGTAATATCAATGTTTTACTGCACGGATCTGTTCACCTTATCTTACATCACGTTCACTGCTTGTCTTGGTGCATCTGACATTGGTGTTGTGTTGTATACGTTGTTGTGTATATATTTGAGTCTACGTTTTCTTCCAGCCGCTCTCGGTCACCTCACATACCCATTCTTTCTTCCGGGGACAGCGAGGGAGGACTCAAGTTCGGCATCAGGCGCCTCATGGATGATCTCGGTATGAAGGAACAATAGTAGTAGTAGTAGTAGTAGTAGTAACAATTGTAAATATTTTCATTTGAGAACCACTTCAAAAAAATCCTGGTTGTGTCCTTGTGTTGGAGTACAAGGGAGCAATGTGATGTTTGATGTGTGAAACTGTTAAACACACACACACACACACACACACACACACACACACACACACACACACACACACACACACACACACACACACACACACACACACACACACACACACACACACACACACACACACACACACACACACACACACACACACACACACACACACACACACACACACACACACACACACACACACACACACACACACACACACACACACACACACACACACACACACACACACACACACACACACACACACACACACACACACACACACACACACACACACACACACACACACACACACACACACACACACACACACACACACACACACACACACACACACACACACACACACACACACACACACACACACACACACACACACACACACACACACACACACACACACACACACACACACACACACACACACACACACACACACACACACACACACACACACACACACACACACACACACACACACACACACACACACACACACACACACACACACACACACACACACATTTTTTTTTCTCTCTCTCGTTGAAATCCGGACTCCTACATACAATATTTTCATGAAGTGATATCAGTAACCTTTCATCAGCTTTCCTTGACAATATTAGAAAGGTGTCACAGTTACGAAACACTCCTGAGGGCGTAGAGATGATTCCTGTCTTATGATAAAAGAAATGAGAAATCCACCTTAGCTAGCGGAGAAAGTACAGCTTCCTTAGATTAATGACATAGAAACCCTTACGTCTCCGCTAAGCACCCGGCGACCAAAGGCATCATCTTCCCCCAAGGAGTACAGAATATATACTCTTGAAGAAAATAGGGGAGATTGGGTTTATCTATTACTTCATCCTGTGACATGATTTGAAAGGGAAGAAAGGAGGGAGAGAAAGAGAGAGAGAGAGAGAGAGAGAGAGAGAGAGAGAGAGAGAGAGAGAGAGAGAGAGAGAGAGAGAGAGAGAGAGAGAGAGAGTCTACTTATGTTGATTAGAACTCACTATGCAGTTAGAGTCGTGTAGACTTGCATGCTGATATTTTCTGTTAATACTTCGTGGCATGATTAAATGTTGCACTGGCGTTAAGAATAAATAAATAGAAACAAACCACTCGAAACACGCTAACTTGCAACATAATTAGTGTTCCATCCAACTCACAGAGGATGCAGTAAGTTGGCGAAACTGTTGAGAACTTTGCTAAACACAGAGCAGCCTAACACTTACCTTTCCGTGTGTGCGTGTATGTGTATGTGTGTGTGTCTGTCTCTGTGTCTGTGTCTGTGTCTGTGTGTCTGTGTGTACGCGTTCAATTGTAGTGATAAACAGTACAAATGTTGCACCCGGCAGACTCCGGCCTCTCTACGCTACCAGACTCAGCCGAGGATGGACCACACTCACACGACGAGCTCAAGTTTTCCGAGGCTGAGGGACCCATGTCGGTGAGGCGGAGTTGTGTTCTGTATTGGTGACGTGATGCTGGCTTTTGAGGGGCCAAGGGATAGCTTAATGGCCTCCTCTCGGCCCTAGGAACTCCTTAAAGTAATGACGCAAGCTGGGACAGACCATTAAGGAGGAAAGGGACCAAAGGATTTTTCTCATTTTTTGTATTCATGGGGAGATAACTTTTTGTAAATTTGTATGGCAGGATTTTGTTGGAAATACTGAATTCTTTTTTGTTACATGGGGTAAGTTGGTTTAGTAATGGTGAATTATAGTTAGAATTGTATATTTATAAGCCATTAATGTTACTCTGACTTAAGGATATATGTATAAAAAAAAAGACTGGCGCATGAAAAGAGTAAAACCTAAACAAATAGTAGAATAGTATCAGTAGCTATTAAATATACTTAACAAAATACAATAGACACATACACTGTACTACTTCCCAAACCTTATTTTTTTCATCCATATCCTTAACGCACCTTCCCCTCCCTGACCTTAATATACACTCACCTTTGTCCTCCTTTCATGTACCTGTTCATAAAGGCGATATATGAATGATTAAAAAAACACTGCAAGACCTTAATCACCTTCTCTAACCTGCTTTTCACCCCACAGCTGGAGGAGGAAATCTGTAGCCTTGAGTCCCAATCCCCGCCCACAGCACACACACAAGACCGCCCCTTGGATCAACCCGCCTCCACGCCCTCCTCCACCCCCTCACCCCCGCCCGCCCACGAATCTGGCACACCCACGCTCAAGCCCAGAAGGAAGCTGCGGGATGTGGGCAAGGAGAAAAAGGCCTCAAGGTTGGTGAGAGAGAGAGAGAGAGAGAGAGAGAGAGAGAGAGAGAGAGAGAGAGAGAGAGAGAGAGAGAGAGAGAGAGAGAGAGATTACATCTATGAACTACTTTATTATCTTTCCTTTTATAGTTTTTTTTGTTTTCCCTTTCATCATACTTTTTTTATGTCCGTCCATATATATTCAACTGATTTTTTTTTTTGGTGGGGGATTTATTTATATAATGCGTTTGAGTTTCTGGATCACAAGTTAGGCTTATATTTCGTCCTCCCTCGGCTGTTCCCTCCCCTTGCAACGTAACATTATCTTCCCAGCCTCACCCACTCATATTTCCTCATTAATGTGTGAAGCTGTCCCTCCATCACCAGGCCTTACGTACAGTGTCTCATTCACCTGTTATCTCCCCGTTGTAATCTAGTGTGGTTGTGCTGTGGTAGATATTCCCATTCCTTGCGTATTCTCTGCTTGCTTTCCATGGCCTTGGGTTCGATCCCCTTATAGGTACAGATGCTTGGTGAACAGAGGAACACTCAGCCATGCACGGTCACAGTGAAAATTCAAGCCTTGTATCTCATTGTCCGAAGCATAATGAACCACTGTGAAACATTTGTACAATAACAGTGGAAGGGAATACTCTGATACCTTCGTTCTACCATCCCATGTTTACCTTTAACCACCTGTATCACTGAATACTGTGTAGCACAAATAGTAGGGGCACTGTGCATTCTGATTCTCCCTTCTATGTGGCAAGGTTCGAGCCCCGTCCCGCTCCTTTCACCTCACCATACATAGCCTTTCCAAGACATGCCAGTCAAAGAGTAATTTCCGGAAAAAAAATAATCTTGGATGGTGTAAACACACAGCCTCATACAGATGCTCGGCTATCATAAAACACATCATTCTCCCATTCACTCTTATTCCCTCACATCAACCCACATGTTTTTTCTTCTCCCATCCACATCATCATCCATTTAGGCCATCAAGCGTCCTTTCGCCCATCAAAACATGCTTTTTATTCTCATCTAAGGGTGATTTTTCCCCTCTGTCTCCGATTCTCATAATTCTATGGAGATTGTTGTTGTTTTTTCCTTTCCTTCCCCTCGTTTCTTTTTGTGGTTTAATAATGAATAGTAACTCAAGTCTCGCCTCATCCTTCCTCATCCCTGCCTCACAATATCGTCCCGTCAGCTCATCAGCCACAAAAGATAGCCTCTCCTCTCCCCTCTGGAATATGTTGATTCTATCCCCTATCCCCTGCAACAATTGGTACTACTACCATTCTACTACTACTACTACTACTACTATAATATCCATTCTTTTGTACATCTACTTCCTTCCTTCCCTTTATTTCTTTTATTTTTGTTTTATCTATTTATTTCATTCATCCTTCCTTCTCCTCTTCTCTTCCTCTTCCTATACTTGCGTTATCACGGTTTTAACACTTGCTATATTTTCCTTTTATGTGTTGTATATCTTAATTTTTTGGAGTTCACGCGCAGTACCTCCATATTTTTTCCCCTTTCCATTGTTTCCCCTCACAAGCCTCCCTTTGTCACACTAGCCACCCTAGAGTGTGTGTGTGTGTGTGTGTGTGTGTGTGTGTGTGTGTGTGTGTGTGTGTGTGTGTGTGTGTGTGTGTGTGTGTGTGTGTGTGTGTGCGTGTGTGTGTGTGTGTGTGTGTGTGTGTGTGTGTGTGTGTGTGTGTGTGTGTGTGTGTGTGTGTGTGTGTGTGTGTGTGTGTGTGTGTGTGTGTGTGTGTGTGTGTGTGTGTGTGTGTGTGTGTGTGTGTGTGTGTGTGTGTGTGTGTGTGTGTGTGTGTGTGTGTGTGTGTGTGTGTGTGTGTGTGTGTCACTATCAAACTTTACGTCTCTTCTGCCTTCCGTTTCTCATTTCCCGTTGCCTCCTGCCCTTCCTCTTCTCAAATGTGTGTTTGTTCCTCCTCAGTTCCTTGTCTTCTCTCTTACCATCCTCACTTTCTCTGCTCCTTTCCCTCTCAGAACTCTCGTCCTCACATGAGTTTTCCTTTCCTCTTCCCTCTCGTCCAGCCCCAAGCACCATGACAGCACAGAGACCAAAGGCGGAGGTTACGAGGCGGTGGGTCCCCCTGAGAGAACCTATAAAGTGGTGTTTGCTGGAGACGCTGCAGTAGGCAAGTCCACCTTTATCGTAAGGCTGTGTAAGGGTTACTTCGTCAACAACATCGCCTCCACCTTAGGTAAGTTATGTTCTACCTTTTGTTTTCTTTGCTTTAGACAGGTAGATGCAGAATGTTTTGTTATATATGTAAATTGGTTTAGTGCAGCATCAATGACTCCCGTTTTCGTCCAAATTGAAAGAGTTAAGTAGAGAGAGAGAGAGAGGGAGGGAGGGAGGGAGGGAGGGAGGGAGGGAGAGAAAGGAAGGTGAGGAGAAGAAAGAGATGGAGGAAGGTAGGAAATATTGTGAGGAAAGAGACAGAAGGATAAAAGGTGCGAGAGAGGAAGAAATGTGGCTGTCAGCGTGGGAGAAAAAGATTATGTAAGGAGTATTTTGTGCCGGCCCGTCAGTTGGAGGGGGGAAAGTGTGTGTGTGTGTGTGTGTGTGTGTGTGTGTGTGTGTGTGTGTGTGTTATATGTGGGTGTTGTATGTTGTCTCAGTTCGTTGTGTTGTGAGCTGTGTTATGATCAAAACGTGAAAAATAGTGAGAGATAAGCCGCCTGGCACATGATAGCTGTGAATATACTTTTGAGGAAAAACTTTAAAAAAAAAAATTAAGGATGAAAAGCTACAAAGAATGGCGGTGGGAAGCGTGATAAATGACGGAGGATCTGGAAAGTATTTGTTGTGTAATGAAGGTAATTCCGCTGATGATAAGTGACATCAAAACAAAGGAATTCCATTTTTCGACAGGAGAAAGGAAAATATGTTTGAGATATGATAGTCTATGCTGAGGCGTTGCAATGAACTAAACCGAAATGAATTTTGATAATTCACTGAAGATTATAATAGAACTTAAAGGGAAACACGGAGCAAGAGGCAGACAGGAAGGTCCAGCCGGCACAGGTAGTACAAGGGGAAACAAGCAGTAATGAAGCGCAATACAAAGGCTTGTTTATCCGCGAGTGGGTTCATCACACGTCATACTTCAGCTTCCTTACATCAAAGATCAAAGGTCACAGGAAGTCCATGTTACATCAGGTTGTTGTTGTTTTCACTACAACCTTCAACCTCAGTTATGTCTTGCTCCTAAACCTACACCTGTTATTCCCCGCAGGTGTGGACTACAAGGTGAAGACACTCAATGTGGACGAGAAGAACATCGCTCTCCAGCTGTGGGATACGGCGGGTGAGTGTGTGTGTGTGTGTGTGTGTGTGTGTGTGTGTGTGTGTGTGTGTGTGTGTGTGTGCGTGCGTGTGTGTGCGTGTGTGTGCGTGTGCGTGCGTGTGCGTGTGTGTGCATGTGTGATGGGGCGTGTCGCAGTGCGGTGTTTCATATCTATGGTTTGGTTGCAGGGCTGGACAGCTAATTACTTTCAAGCAGCGAGGCATTAAACAGCCTTTCGGGGTCAGTGTTTGGGCGGAGCGGCGGTATGGTGCTTCCTTGTTAGTCTTGACGCCGCTCCCTTACAAAGTACTGAAAAAGTGTTGAAAATCTAATGTCTCAACGTAAGATAACTTTCGCGTATTGTTGGACGAAGTGGTGACGCTTATGAATGAACTTACTGCGTCGTGCACTTCTGTAACTTATATGGACGTGTTGTTTTGGTGATGAGGGGGTGGAGTGATGCGTGTGGTGCTGCCCTGCACTCCACGCGACGCGAGGCCTGGGAGTGACAAGTGATATTTTTTAGTCAAAACAAAAACAAATGTGTTGTATCGAACGTGAGTCTGAAAGCCAAAAATATATCACCATTCGTAAAATTGCTTTCAGTACTGTGCAAGCCTCAAAAGCATTTTTAATTCCAGACTAACGCAGAGAGCTCAAAAAAAAATCGATATATATAAATAGCTTTTCACTCACAAACACGTGCTCGGGAACACTTTTTTTCGGGGGTGTACAGTTATGGCCTTTTTCCTTTTAAGCTAAGTCTCACTTCAACTTCTAGTAAAAGAATAGAAAATTGTTCAAACTAAAAAAGAAAAACAAATAAATAATAAATGTCGCATAAAACCTTCCATTAGCCTTCCTTTTCTCCTCCGCCTTAGGGCAAGCTTCAGGTATTGAAAAAGAAAACCAAGACGCGTGGTTGAGTGCATTGATTTAGTGGCCCTAGACCAGGGCGGGGCGGGACTAGGCGGGGCGGGGCGAGGCGAGGCGGGGCGGGGCGGGGAGCTGGCTACACCAAGGTCAGGAAGGACAGAGTCGGCGAGAGGCTGTGGGCGGATAGAATGTGGTGACTTTAGTTTTCTTTTCTTGGTAGCGTATCATGTCCCTCGGGAGGTGTAAGTGGAAGCCTCACCTTATTGTACTAGTGGACGTTGTTATAGCAGACCACAGGCTGTTGTTGTTGCATCCTCACTGCTTGGAGCTTCTTGAGTTGATGTGATGACTAAACAGTGACAGTAGTAACGGGCGAACGTTTTTGACATCATAAAGCTTACTCATTTAATTCTCAACACACTTTCCGTGACCGAAATCTCACCTCAAAGCAGGTATCACATCCTGTAAAGAAATTACAAATAAAAAATAAGTCAAAATAAAGATATTAAGAGGTAACAGGGTACACGAAGCTTGAAATCAAACAAAACAAAAAATATTTTCAAACTACATACGACCTTCAGGCTACTGTATCGTACCTCCGCCGGGATCTCATTTGTGTTGTAGCAGTGAAACCCAAGTGAAGATCCTCCCGAGGGTGGCCGTAGCCTTCCCAGCGGCCATCTATATAGATACAGTATTTTCAGTGGAGAGTAAATCTACATCGCCTGAGGAGTAGAGTTTAAGTAACAGAGGAGGAAGGAAAGAGAGACAGAGGAGCCGCAAAAGTTATAGAGCGCAAGTTTAAAAAATATTTAGTTTTCCTTTTCGTGTGTCCAGGTAACTTGAAGGTACAGGTGTAGTAACTAGGAGAGGGAAAGGACATGTAAATAATTGACTTTTTTTTTAACGTACAATTCAAACTTGAGACACCATAAGAAAGATATGAAATAGATGAGAAGTAGGCAGTGACGGACGGAGACACACACAAAAGAGTACATAAATCAGAGGAAAGGCAAAAAGGAGGGAAGGAAGGGAACACAAATGATCAAGCTTTGTCAGCAAAATAAATTACGCATCTTTGGAACTCGTCTGTCTGAAAGGAATATATGTCATAACCCCCCTAAATAATTAAACAAAAGAGAATCGTTATGTTAACAATTCGCCCACATAAGTCTGTTACTGTGTGGTGGGGTGATGAGGGGAGACGTATCACACAAAGCCAACCTTCCATAAGCCATCAGGAACTATGTGCATCTACTATCTATAAGGAAGAAAAAGAGGCGCTAGAGCAGGAGGCTTTCACCGGATGTTGTGCTTCATTACTCATCACCATACCTGTCTCATTAACCTGGGAAACACGATGGATACAAGGTGCTTCGAAGGATTAGAGAGAGAGAGAGAGAAAAAAAAAAATAACAATAATAGCATTTTTTTTCTCTCACTATTGCACTCAGGGTAATTGTAAGACTAAGCTGCCTTGTGTTGTGACTATATAATTAAATGAGTCAATGGTATAAGTCAGTCCTGCAGTATTTACACTCTACATTCATTATAGGTTTGTCTTCATTTCACAGTCATGGGCATGCAAGGGAATACCATGGAATGCAGAGTTAAGGGTTACGTTCAAGTGATGGGCGTAACGAGGCTATCAGCGTGTGTATAGTGTGGCAATTAGCGATGAGGTGACCTTCAATCCGTTTAAATTAGAGAGAAGGATAAGGATTAAGAAACAAAAACATACTGATGTGATATGTTTGTATGGATGATGTACTCCAACTTGGTGTAAAATGTGAATAAATTAAGAGGATTTTATTTTCACAAACAGCTTTATAATAATGATAATAGTAAGAGCATATCATATCAATACAAACTACATGACAGGCATTCATACACATCCCTTTTATACATATATACACATATCCGTTTGTTACTTTTCCTTTTTTTCCGAGTTCACGAGTCTTATCCAACGAAAACTCGACAATTTCAAAAAGTTTTACGGGGCGATAAAAACCTAGCGAGCGGGAGAACGGTGGACGGGTGGCAGTGGGAGTGTTTTTCATATTAAAGTTGTCAATGTCACTCCGGATAGTTATATGCATTTTTAGAGGACTTGTCTTTCCTTTAGCGAATAGCACTTTAAGATGTATTGAAGGAGGTAAAGAAGGGTATGAGTGGGTGACAGGGAGAAGGTAGAGGCAAGACAGGGAAGTGACAGGGGACAGGAAAGAAAGGAGGAGGGAAAGATGAAGGATGGAGGTCGGTACGGGAAACTTCGGTCTAGTTATTTTTTTATATGATTTGTTTATTTTATAGTGAGGGTCGTGTTTCCTGGTGCAGCGCGTTTTATGAATGATAACAAAGGTGGACAGTGTTATCCTGCATCTCTCTTTCTCTCTCTTTTTCATTGTTTTTTGTTGTGTTTATTTCATGTTCCTGTTCCTTTATACAATGAATTTATTATATTTCGACGATATTCTCTCTCTCTCTCTCTCTCTCTCTCTCTCTCTCTCTCTCTCTCTCTCTCTCTCTCTCTCTCTCTCTCTCTCTCTCTCTCTCTCTCTCTCTCTCTCTCTCTCTCTCTCTCTCTCTCTCTCTCTCTCTCTCTCTCTCTCTCTCTCTCTCTCTCTCTCTCTCTCTCTCTCTCTCTCTCTCTCTCTCTCTCTCTCTCTCTCTCTCTCTCTCTCTCTCTCTCTCTCTCTCTCAAAACTAAGAACCTCATCTCCTCGCACAATGCACTCACGACTTACACTCAACGACCCAGAAATTGCCATGATATTGGGTACTATGAGTGAGTGATGAAGAGACAGTGATCTTGAGAGACTGAGTACGAAGGAGGGAGGGAAAAGCGTGGGCGAGGAAAGCGTCTGGGAGCGTTTGTTTGTGTGGGAGAGAGAATAGGTAGTCATAGTGTGGGTGGCTTCTAATAGAGGAGTTGTGTTGTGTGGATGGGTGGGTAAGTGTGTGTGGGTTGGTTGTTGTTTGACAATGTGTGGCATAGGTTATCTGTCCTGATAGAAGGGTGAGGGGAAAGGTCAAGAGAGAGAGAGAGAGAGAGAGAGAGAGAGAGAGAGAGAGAGAGAGAGAGAGAGAGAGAGAGAGAGAGAGAGAGAGAGAGAGAGAGAGAGAGAGAGAGAGAGAGAGAAGAGAGAGAGAGAGATCCCACGCATTACTAGAATTTCTCGGTTCACATACCTGTCGGTGTTGTCCTGCGCTCAACTCTCTTCTTTTCAGCCTTCTGTCGTGTTTCCACCTCAG
>JAXIVD010009188.1:0-15909 GCA_036785275.1 Cancer borealis | reverse complement strand
CCTACTACTACTACTCTTACAGACATACATACATACATACATACATACATACATACATACATACATACATACATACATACATACATACATATCGGATGCAGATTAAACGCCTCAATAACTTTTTACAAACTTTTTTTCCCGTCTTACAAATTTTACTCTTTTTTCAACTTTGCTTTAAAAGGAAAAAGATATATTCCAAGTATTTTTTCCTCTATTTTTTTTTTGCAATATCGCAGAAATAATTGTGAAAGAGAGAGAGAGAGAGAGAGAGAGAGAGAGAGAGAGAGAGAGAGAGAGAGAGAGAGAGAAGAGAGAGAGAGAGAGAGAGAGAGAGAGAGAGAGAGAGAGAGAGAGAGAGAGAGAGAGGTCACATTTGTTTATTATATATTAAGTAATTTATTGTATCTATCTATTTATATGTTTGTACTGTAGTGTAAACGTGTGTGTGTGTGTGTGTGTGTGTGTGTGTGTGTGTGTGTGTGTGTGTGTGTGTGTGTGTGTGTGTGTGTGTGTGTGTGTATGCGCTTCAAATATTATGAATCCAATCACAAAATTATATCTTTTATATTTTTCTCTCTGTTTAAAGTTTATATTTGTAAAAAAAAAAATGTACCTTTTTTTTTGAGGGCAATTGTACTTTTTATGAATTATTTTTCGAGTCTCGCGTGTGTGTGTGCGTGTGTGTGTGTGTGTGTGTGTGTGTGTGTGTGTGCGCGCATGTGTGTGTGGATTCATCATAACCACCACCACCACCACCACCACTATTACCACAAAGATATAAGAACATCACCTTATACGGGTAAACACATACATGCAAGATATATTCCAACACACAAAGGTTGAAAACAAGATTAAAAAAAAAGATTCAAACACGCTGAAACACTTGAAATAGTACAGTTAGGGAAAGATTAGCCAACATTTAACCACGGCTTGTTCTCTCCCCCTTCCCTTCCTTCCCTTCTTTCTCCTCCATTCCTTCCCTTATCCCTTCCTCCTTCTCTTCCCCGTTCCCTACATATCCTCCATTCCTTTCTCATACCTTCCCCTCCCCTCCATTCCTCCATTTCTATCCCGTACCCTTCATTACCTCTCTCCCTTCTCCTTCTCCCTCCTCCATTACCCCTGATCCCCCTCCCTCCCTTCTCAGTTCCTCTCTGTCTCTCTCACCGGCTGGACAGACCCTACCTCCTCTACCCTCTCCCACACACTGCTCCTCTCCTCGCTAGGTAAGACCTTATATATAGATAGGAAGTGCTCTAGACCCAACAGAAGGAAGTAGTGAATAGATAGCATGTTATACACTCGGTTATGTGAGTCTCATGTAGGTAAAGGTAATAGGTCATCAACTGGCCTCTTGCAGTCTCATCAATTGTTATGTTCTTTAGTGCAAGGGTTATAGGGGAAAGAGATTGTTTAGTTACGACATGTTAGCTTTACTCAGAGGGAAAGTGAGATATATGCGAGTCTGTTAGAGTGTGTGTGTGTGTGTGTGTGTGTGTGTGTGTGTGTGTGTGTGTGTGTGTGTGTGTGTGTGTGTGTTAGAAAGTGTGTTTGTAGTGAGGCAAGGAATATAATGTTTGGTAATAGTTTTTCAGTTAGATTAGTTGTCTTAATTACCTAAGTACCTCCTCCTCCCCCCTCCCCACTCCTCCTCCTCCTCCTCCTCCTACTCTTCGCTATCCTCCTCCTCCTCATTCATTCCTTCCTTCATTCCTTTCTTTCTATCTTCCTCCTACTTCCTCCTCCATCCTTCCTTCTTTCTTGCGCCCCCCCTTCCTTCCCTCCCTCCTTCCCTCCTCCTCCTCCTTCCTTCCTTCCTTCCTTCCTTCCTTCCTTCCTTCCTTCCTTCCTTCCTACCGATCCACCCACCCACCCACCCACCTACCACCTCCTCCTCCTCCTCCTCCTGCTCCTCCTCCTTCCAACCCTCTTCCTACCCCTCCTTCCTTCCTACCCTCATCCTACTTCCTACCCCCTTCTTTCCTCCTTCCTTCCTCCTCCCTACCCCCTCCTCCTTCTTTCCTTCCTACCCACCCACCCAATCACCACCACCTTCTTTCCTACCACTCTCCTCCACCTCATTCCTTCTTGTTCCTCCTCCTCCTCCTCCTCCTCCTCCTCCCGCCCGTTGAATCAAATTTGCAGCAATCACACACTCGCCAAGATTAAAAATAACGGCCTTGTATTGAAAAACTCAGAAAATGGAAAACCGAAGAAAAAAATATATGAATTGGTTTTCTTACGAACTTTTTATTAGTGATTATTATTTTTTATACTTAATGAGAAATTTTTTTTTTTTTAAAGCGACTCAAAACGGAGGAACACAAAGCAAAATAATGCAACTTTTGATTTAATTTTTTACGAGATAGAAAAAAAAAGAAAAAAAATATATGAAGTACGGTTTTTTTTTTTTTTTTTTTTTTTAGGAGTAGTTTGAATACATGAAGAATCACATCATGAAAAAAAAAAAAAAGAGATCACTAAATTCTATACATAAAATCTTTGTATACTTCTGTAGGTTTGTGTTAGAATTATATGACAAAAAAAATGTATTGCTGTATTGAAATCGTTTGTGCTTGTGTGGTATAAATCTATAAATCTATAAATAAATAGAAACAATTCCAGTGTTATCCTAGAATTACAAGGGCGATGCTCATTTGAATGTTTTTAAAAATATAAGGTATTAAATCCCCTTTATAATATAGATAAGGATGTCGGATCCGTTTTATATAGAGGTCTAATTTTAAAAGATTGAACTTACTATCAACATTATTGTAAATATATAAATGTCTCCTTCTTTTTATACGCTGGATTTATATATGTCAGTTAAAACAGATTAATGCTATTTATGAAAGGTATATAAAAATGCGAATTCATTGTCCATTTTCTATAAGTCTTGTGTCTCAAGTATGTAAATATGACGTGATTCCCGATTCCCGATTCCCGATGCCTGATTCCCGATTCCTAATTCCCGATTCCCGATTCCTGATTCCCGATTCCCTTGTTTTACCTTCAAAGGCCGGTAAGCCCCGCCCCTACGACACCAGTTACTCAATCAGAACTAACTTAGTAACTTTCTTTGCAACACCAAAAGTCTTCTATAACGAATCAAAATTAAGTTCACAATCCACTTTTTACTTCATCTCTGTCACGTCTGTTAATAGTTTCAATTTCATCATCTCTATTATTTATTGATGAGGGTTTTTATTTGTGTTTTTAGACTTGAATTGTTTATGAATTGATAGCGTAAAAAAAATAGGTCATGACTGTGTGGGTAGAAGGGGCGTGGCAGGGTCAGGCGGGGCGGGGCTTATGGTCAGGAAATGATGATTGACTGTTTTCACTCGTGGTCATCATAATAATCATCATCATTATTGTTTTAGACTTTTGACATTCTATAAGTAATCGCTTTTCCAATTATTCTGAATTAATTGATAACTTTGCAAATTAATAACTTTTTGAATCATTACATTTGTGAATTATTACATTTTCTTTTTAAGTAGTACAGTATTTCGGAATTAAATAGTAACTTTCAGAATTACATATCATACACACATTGTAAGGGAAGATGACTTTGATACAGACAGATCCGAGCTGACTCACACTCCTAAGGCCAGAAAAGTGGTGAACAAGCTGCTATTACTATGTTAACTGGCTCTTCCACATTTGTTCTGAGCCAGTCAACATAGCAGCCTGTTGAGGACACCCCAGTCACCACTTTCTCTGGCCTTCAGGAGTGTAAGTCAGCCTGGATCCGTGTGTATCAGAGTCACCCTTTGGTAATTGACTTCTCGTGAGAGGTCAACGAGGAAGAGGCTGGACCTTCCGTTCGAGAGTAAACCCTTACAACATTACCATATACATGAACCTAATGCATTTCTATCTTTCGCGAAGTATCAACATTTTATACAATTGATAAGGTATAGAAATTAGCATAACTCATATTAGAAAAATGCAAAGAACTTATAACGCCGAATAGATAACCAAAATTATTAATATTCGGAGATTTTAAATTCACACGAACTTAAGATTAATAGAAATATTAAAGAAAAAGTTAAATTAGCAGACACGAGTAAAAATGTGACTTTGTTCAATGTGATTTTTTTTAATAAGTGAATGTTAACAAAATAATGTGAAATGATGAATTAATATAAGTGAGAGAGAGAGAGAGAGAGAGAGAGAGAGAGAGAGAGAGAGAGAGAGAGAGAGAGAGAGAGAGAGAGAGAGAGAGAGAGAGAGAGAGAGAGAGAGAGAGAGAGAGAGAGAGAGAGAGAGAGAGAGAGAGAGAGAGAGAGAGCGAGAGAGAGTGAGAGAGTGAGAGAATGAGTGAACGAGTGAATGATTATAATTGAGTGAAGACTTAACCAGTGCCTTGGGCGTGTGCGTGTGTGTGTGTATGTGTGTGTGAGTGCGTGCGTGCGTGCGTGCGTGTGTGCGTGTGTGTGTGTGTGTGTGTGTGTGTGTGTGTGTGTTATCGTGTCCCTGCAGTGACTAACCCACCCTGAACTTAGCTTGTTTTTGTATCAACTTCAATGTGGTGAATGGATGTCTGTCTGTCTTCAATAAAATGACGGTTTCGCTGCAGTGTTTCAGTATCTTGTAAACCCTTCTAGAGTGCTGTACTGAGGCTTGGAAACACACACACACACACACACACACACACACACACACGTACTACTAAAGACGTGTGTGTGTGTGTGTGTGTGTGTGTGTGTGTGTGTGTGTGTGTGTGTGTGTGTGTATAGAATAGTATAAGGAAACAAAAACACACAGGGTAAAATGGCACAAGGTTCATTTCTGTTGCTGTACAGTAAGTCTGGAGACAGTGGATTTCCCGGTCCTGTCACGCCCTGGGGAGAGAGGAAGGAGGAGGAGGAGGAGGAGGAGGCATGTCTGCAGGAAGGATGGATATAATAATACAAAAAAAACAATTTGATTCTTCAGACACAAAATGGTAATACTAATAATTTTATAACCTTTCCGTACCCACAGGATGTCTTGACGATCCCCACACAACCCCTTCTGAGGCTGGCGGTAAGAGAAGCTGCTTGTGTTACTCTCGTCGTGTTCATGTAAGTTCGGTTGTCTCCTTCCCAGTGACCTTGTATAGGGGTTAGGATAGGTTAGGTTCATATAAATTCACACTTACGTCATCTTTCTTTAATGGTGACTTCTTTCAGGGGGAGGAAAAAAGGTATAAAATTACAATAATATCAGTGACCTTTGACTTTCTGTTGGATTGATTAAAAAAAAAAGGTCTATTCAGGTTACATATCTTTCCTGGTGACCTTTTTTTTTTTTTTTTTTTTTTTTTTTAAATTAAGAGTGGGTGGTGAAAGGTGTATACAGATTTGCATTCATTTCAATTTCGGTGACTTTTTTTTTTTTTAAAGGGATATAATCGAGTAAAAAAAAAAAAAAGGTAGTTATACAAATATTCAGGTTTACAATGTCATCCTTCTTCCCAGTTATTATTTTTTTTTTATATATATACTTTTTTTTTTATTAGTGGGGCAGAAAGGTGTAGTATATAAATTTCTACAGCAGTTATAGGTGAGGAAGTCGAGTGGAGTAATAATAGACCTTATAACACCACCACTCACATCCATCCTCCACCTAACAAATGGTTATTATTACCTCAGAAGTACAAAACATCATGACTTAATTAACTAGATATACTCATCACACGACCAATCAAAACATAAGAGAAATAAAACGATTCTCCGGACACGTGTATGTAATATATAGTAATTTTCCGTTCAGCTATTGTCCTCTTAGCCGAAACTACCTGCAACTTTTCCATCTGATACACTGGACATCTAAAACTCTCCTTTCTGAAACACTGGAGTGAGTAACTGTATATTTATCAAGATCAAAGAAACGTACATACTCTTTATTATTATTATACAGTATTTCTTTATCAGTGTCCTATTGTTATTGTTTCATACTAAAAGGTGCAGGTGATTTCTATAGCCGAGGACGCTTGGACAGTATGTGGTTTTAAGAGTGTGTGGGCCGATAGGCAGGTGGAGGTGCTAGCGTGATTCCCATTCTTATCCTTATCCATTAAACTTGTTGACGTGTATACTTGCACGAAAATATGTTGTTGATAGTTCTGCCATAAATGCTTAGTTGGTTGTGTTGAGGTTGTGAGTGAGTGTCAGGCGGAGATTATTTTCGTCTCCTGGTGTGGAAGTTGAAATAGTATGAGTGTGACATGTTTAGTTTAGGTATATATTCTTTCATGTCTTGAGTAGTGTAGTAGTAGTCTTTTTTTTTTTATATATATATATCTTTTTATTTATGGTTGGAATGCCTGATGCGGATTCATAATGGAAGGAAAAGTTTAACAATTATAACTCCTTCCGTTTATTGTGTTGTAGTTAATGATTAAACTTAACTTTTGGAGGTGACAGTAATGCAGTCTTATTGAAGGTGATTTCACACATTTCATCATGGGCATAATATTGCTTTTTGATATGTATAAGTAGTGATAACACACACAATGTTCAGGACTGCTTCGTGTCAGTGTTAAGTTGCATGCTAGAGTTGCATCGAGAGGAAACACAGACGTAGAAGTAAGTGTGTGTGTTGCATCTAGGTCACTCAGAGAAGGTCAACACACTAAGTCTTGACCTCTCACGTGACGACATAGATTTGGTTCGTTTAATTGTTGGTCATAATTGGTTCAGTGTTTTGTTTGGTGTGGAAGTTAATTACTTTTATAACTGGAGAGACAGCTGCCAAGTGGACAAGGTGTAGTGTGTATAGGCGTTCAAATACTTTCCTGCTGAACAGAACAAGTAGTGAGAAAACAGAAGGAAGAATGTTTTACATATCATGTTTTCAACCATTTGTTATCTCATCCAGGTTTGTTTGTTGTGCTACACCTGTTGATCATGCTTTGGTTGTGTGTATGTGTGCGCGTGTATGCGTTTGTGTCAGCCTTGTCATCACTACTAAGGACAGTGAGGCAACACCCTGCCTTGCATCGCCTCAGGATAGCGCGGGGTATCGAGTACCTTTGCTGACAGGACTAGTGTTGTCCTTCCATTTCTTGACATTAATATGGTCATGTATAGTTGATATGTAATTATGAAACGTGAAATGCAGGATTTGTATCTTAAGACAAAGTTACATTCCAGAGATAGTGTTGGTGTTGGTGTGGCCACAGTATGGACAGCAAGGCTCGGGTTGTGTACTGTGTCAAGGCTTCACCAACCACCTGGCAGCACGGGACACCAGTGTTGACTCAGCCCGTGGTGGTGGTGGTGTGTGATGGTGTTGGTGTGTCATCTACGTGCAGGACAACACTCGGCTCAGGACATAAGACTGGTGCTGCATTAAGGTTGTATCACTCGCTTTGAAAGGTAATGTACAGTATACAACTTTCTCTTGTGTGAACTGTTTAGTGATGCCTTACTTACACTTATATAAGGGAAATGTACTTATTAAACACTATACCTCGGCAGGATTTTGTCATACATTGTGAGGAATTGTGTAGGTATGAGTGATGAGTGGAGTGCATCACATGTGTACGTACTGTGTCTCACCCATACACACGTCACACGTCACACTCTCAACAACACAAACAGTGCCATGGGAAGCCAGCTCCCAAGGTGAATAACATTGACCTTTTCTCATTAGTTCAGTGAGACAGGCTGTTAGTGTGCTTGGAAACAAGGTGATTGGCAGACAATGTTTGCATGAGTGGGCGTGAGGAGAGTGTACGCGGCACTAACTGATGCCTCGCCAACACAACACGATGCTTGATGGTGTTGGTGTTGGTGGTAGTGTGGTGGTGCGAAGATAAGACGGAACAATGCCAGGCTGGGCCTCGCCGTGCCGTGCCTTCCTAAGTTATATACGTAAGATAAAAACAAATATATAGGCACTATTTTCTTGATTAAACCACTAAGTAGTAGTAGTACATAGTAATATTAAGTGTTATTATTACTATTACAAAATGATATGTTGATTGTTAATTGAAGAAGGATTGTTGGGGGAAGTTGACTTAAAGTTCACATTTCCTGGTACTTAAAGTTTTCAGTCTTTGTGGAAGTTTGCAAAGCAGCACAGGCTGAGGCAAGGGTGCCCTGCTGCTGAGGGGGGAAGAGAGAGAGAGAGAGAGAGAGAGAGAGAGAGAGAGAGAGAGAGAGAGAGAGAGAGAGAGAGAGAGGAGAGAGGGAGAGAGGAGAAAGAGAAATAGGATGGATGAATGAAGAGAATAAATTTACACACACTGACAATAATTAATTACCTTCAAAGGACATATATAATTAGTCAGAATCACATGTTCACTAACTCTCTATATAGCAATTAAATTAAAAGGATAATAGATAATATATATAATATACTTCATTTCATTTTTTTTTTTGTATTTGTTTTGTATTTTGTTTTTGCAGATGATGTGTCTGTCCTTAATAGATGCTGTATATACAAGAGTTACCCTGAAGGAGCAGCAATTTAACCTCATCCTCGTACGTCCAGCAGAGGGAGTGCGGGAGGTAAGTAGGAGGTCGTTATGCTGTTTGCTATCCAGTAGAATTCATCTTAAGTCATTCTCTTTAGACAAGGGCAAAGTTTTCCTAGTAGTACATAGCAGTAGTATTGTATTATTTATTTTATTATTTTTACTGTCAATTAACACTATGGACAACAATGGACATCTTTTCTCTTTCTCTGTAGTGAGGTGATGCGTGAGATGATGAGAGTGGTGGTGGTGGTGGTGGTGGTGGTGGTGGTGGTGGTGGTGGTGGTGGGTAGTATTGGTGTGTGTACTGTACGAGCATGTATGTATGTGTGTGTGTGAGTGTGTGTGTGTGTGTTCAGCCTTGCTCTTTGTGAGGCTGGTTAGAGATACACATACACGTACACACACACACACACACACACATACATACATACACACATACGCACACGCACGCACGCACACACACACACACACACACACACACACACACACACACACACACACACACACACACACACACACACACACACACACACACACACACACACACATTCATGGTTAGTCTTTGTTTGAATCTCAAATAAGGGAAATATATTTTTCATTTACAATCAAAGGAATAAAAATATTCAACTGATTCCATTTGTGACTTTCTACTTAGTGTAATTATTATTATTATTATTATTGTTATTATTTATGAGTAATAGAGCCACAAGCTTACATACACATATATACACACGTGTAAGCATTTATACACACAGTTGCACACACGCACACAGATGCACACATGTACAAGGTACATGTGTAATGTACAATGACTATGTGTACATGTGTGCATAATGGTTTTCCAGATAATTATGTGCACATGAGTGAAGGATGTCCAGTATACAAAACTGTGTACGTGTTTGGGTGTTGGTGTATGTGTGTTGGGTGTGTACTTGGGTGTAGGTGTTTGGTGTGTATGTTAGGTGTGTGTTGTTTTGGTGTACACTTCAGGTTGTTATAATATAATATGACACGTGCCGTGGAGTGTGCACATGACACACACGCACACACATGTACGTCTAGGGTATTCACATCACTACATATCACTACAAACAAAACAAAGGTGGAATGTAAAGAAAGAAAGCCGTGAGAGTGAGTGAGTTTGTACAACAACTATAACCCAATAGTAATGATAGTAATAATTGACCCCAACACTCAAGGAACACAAGACCCCAACTCAGCCTCGTGCTGCTAACACACACACACACACACACGCGCACACACGAAGCCTCACGCTGCTGCCGCTGCGCTAAAGTAACACTCTAAGCTGGTTCAAAACCTTCCTGGTGGTGAGGTTGAGTCCCACACCTTTGTTACACAGCTAAGTAAGTTATTATTACTATCAGATATATTAAGGTTAGTGACTCGGCTATGTGCAGCTCCCGGCGTGCAGCTTCAGACACACACAGCTGCACTGCCTCACCTCCTCCTCCTCCTCCTGTAGGGTTTGTCTGCATGTTTCTGTAGAGGTTAACAGTTCATTCTCTCCTTTCAGTTCATTCTCTCCTTTCAGTTCATTCTCTTCTTGTTTTTCTTTCAAGACTCTCTCGTCGTAGTCTGGAGGCAGGATTTTTTTTCTATAATATTTATCGATAATTTGCTATTGGTCTAACACTCTCTTTTAAAGCCAATCTCATATCATGTTGCAGTATTTTCATGTGTATATATTACTTGGTGCCACTATTAAGGTTACATTGATTAACTTATTTTTTGAGGTCAATGCACCTTTTTTTTTTTCGTTTCTTTCAATGTTTGTGGAAGTTTTTTTTAAAGACTTCACTCACTTAATTTTCTCTCAATATTCATCTTTTTTTTCCTCCCATAAAGTAAAGTAAAGTAGCCTGTGGAAAGTATTCTTATAGGAACCTTTCACTTGCTTAGTAATTCTTCACTACATACAGTTTGTGGGTGTTTTGCAAAGCTGTTTTATTGCAAAGTTATAATCATCATTAGTCCAAGTATGATTTTATTTAACTCATATCAAAACAGGATTTCATAATGACTAACACTTACACTTCCTTCTCTTTCTTTATTTTCTTTGGAATTGACATCGACCTTTCCTTCCTTGCGACCTTCCTTTATCAGTGACCTTTTTATCGACCTTTTTTCTACAGCCACATACTTTCTTCCTCCTCCAGACCTTTTCCTGCCCAGATCATCCTCCATTCCCCACTCTGGCTGCTGCTGCTGCTGCTGCTACCACCACCACCACCACCACCACTACCACCACCACCACCACCACCACCCCGCGAGTCAGGGTCAGTTTGGGGTCAGCAGTAGTCAATGTTCTGTCCAGCTGCGGCCTGAGTGATGAGGTCAACGTGGTAGTCTGTGGCGAGGGTCAGGTCAGCTACACATCCACGCAGGCCTGGGATGCTGCTGCTGCTGCTGCTGCTCCGTGGGGTCATCTCTCTGCCTCCTGCCAAGTTAGGTGAGTTTAAGGATTGTGTATTGGTATATCATTGTTAGATTGATTGATTTTGTTAGATAATGTCTCTCTCTCTCTCTCTCTCTCTCTCTCTCTCTCTCTCTCTCTCTCTCTCTCTCTCTCTCTCTCTCTCTCTCTCTCTCTCTCTCTCTCTCTCTCTCTCTCTCTCTCTCTCTCTCTCTCTCTCTCTCTCTCTCTCTCTCTCTCTCTCTCTCTCTCTCTCTCTCTCTCTCTCTCTCTCAGGATGTCCCCCACAGGATGTCCCCCACAGGATGTCCCCCACAGGATGTCCCCCACAGTCAAGACTCACCACAGAATCAATCAACCTTCCCCTAAATAATTCTCCTCCTGTTCTCTTCTCCTTGTGTTGCCTCACCTATATACAAAGCTGAGTCCAAGTTCAGCTGCACCAAGTCTCCAGGAGCCAACACCACGTCTGCCTCACTTCCGTCCACCCACACACGCGCCTCTCGCTCGTACCTGCAAGGAGGGGAAGGGTCAGTGGGGAGGAGTTACAGGAAAGGTAGTAAGGAGGAGATTGTGTGTGTGTGTGTGTGTATATATATGTGTGTGTGTGTGTGAAGGAAGGAATAATGACATGAAAAATGAGAAAATAACTATGAATTTATTATGCTAATGATGTTATAACTATTAATCAAATATATATGTTACATTAGGAGTCTATTAAACAACCACCACCACCTATTCCTCTTCCTCCTCCTCCTCCTCTTCTTAACACCTCACCTCACCTCACCACTACCTCCTAACACATCATTACCTGCTCAGCTTAAGGGTATGCCACTGTCCATCATCAAGGCGACCTGAGTTATTATAGGTCAAGTGTGCCAGACCGGACCCCAGATTGTAAGAGAGAGTAAGCCGTCCGTCCTGCAGCCCTAGAGTGAGTGAGTCTCCAGGTGGTGGTCCAAGTAAGTCCGCTGCCATGCCGTTGAAGCCGGTAATTAAGCCTTCTCCCGCCCACATCAGGAGACCATCAGGAGCCTCGGAACGGAATCTGAGCCATATGTGTAGCTTGTCCCCGGAAACTCTGTGGATTGGGTTGAAAGGTTAGTGTGTGTGGATGGGTTTAAGGGTTAGTGTGGGGTTAGATATCATTGTTTAGACTTAGTTTCATCTAGTAAAAAATAGAGGAGACAAACATTTCTTCTAAAGTTAGGATTATTTACACTCTTGTTACTTTCTCTTTTTCTCACCAATAGAATGAATCAAATATTTCTTATAAACTACATATATGATGCGTTTTACACCTACACAAAGCTGAGACACGCACACACACGTACACACACAGAGATATAAACACACACACACACACACCTTTTCAGAATCTCCGGATCATCATACTTCAGGAAGGAGCGTCCACTGAAGCTTGGTGTGGCTGCTTGAGTGACAACGCGACTCCTACAGTGTGCATCCTTGAACCCTAAAGGACACTTGCAAGAGTAGGACGCGCCGTGGGGGTCACACACTCCCCCATTGTCACACGGCCGCTGGGAACACGGGTGGTCACAGGACGCCACGTTACTGCCAGACACGGCACCGGAGACTAGGTGAACAGGCCGGCCGTTGAGTGCCAGCTGTGGAAGATGGAGGAAGGTGAGAGGGTGAGAGAGGAATGGTTTGAGGGTGAGGTGGAGGAAGAGGGTGAGGGGGTGGAGGAAGAGGGGGTGGAGGAAGAGGGTGAGAGGTAAGCTTGTACATTATCTCGAAGCTTCAAGCAAGTCAGTTAATTATTCAGATTGCATTATTTAGTATGAAAACAATAACTAGACTATAATTATATATCACAGCAAGCTAAAAAAAAAACAGAATAATATTGCATTATTTAATATGAAAACGATAACTAAACTATAATTATATATTACAGATGCTGAGACCCACCTTCCTCTACGCACACACCCACACCCACACACATACACACACAAACACGTAAACACACACACACACCTTCTGTACACATCCAGTGAAGGGAACAGCTGCAGGAAGGATGGGCTGAGTTGCAGAAGTGGGCGGGACACCTCCAAGATAGAGTGGGTGTGAGAGGGAGAGCATAGTGAACCCGCCTGGCGTCAGTCCACTCACTACGGGCTGGTCATCCACGTAGAGCCAAGCACGCCGGCCCGTCCTGGACACCCTCGCCCAGTGCCACACTCCAGGCCGGATGGGGTACTCAGACCTGTGGGCGGCAGGGCTAGTGTGTTAGATTGAGGGAGAATAGGAGGAAGATGATAGAATAAAAGATAACTAGTGGCTCTCTCTCTCTCTCTCTTCTCTCTCTCTCTCTCTCTCTCTCTCTCTCTCTCTCTCTCTCTCTCTCTCTCTCTCTCTCTCTCTCTCTCTCTCTCTCTCTCTCTCTCTCTCTCTCTCTCTCTCTCTCTCTCTCTCTCTCTCTCTCTCTCTCTCTCTCAGACCACAGGATGTCCCCCACAATCAAGACACCACAGTCCCCCACCTTGTATATATATGTGTGTGTATGTGTATGTGTAGTGTGTGTGTGTGTGTGTGTGTGTGTGTGTGTGTGTGTGTGTGTGTGTGTGTGTGTGTGTGTGTGTGTGTATGTGTATGTAGTAATAAGTGTATAAGTAGTAGTAGAAAGAGTGTTGGGGATGTAAATCTCTCTCTCTCTCTCATCCCACAGATCCACAGGATCTCCCCCACAGGATGTTTACGAACCACAGTCAAGACTCACCACAGCCTCCCTTATAGATATACCAAAGAGACACAAGAACCAATGGAACAATTGTCAGCGTTCTTCCAACAACTATTGTTCAGCTTCCTCTACTAATGTACAATGTGACACCAATTAATGTAATGAATTAATATAATAAATAAAGAAACACTACTGAATCAGATCGTATCATTCATTTCAAGCTGATCCTAACTAAAGTATAAATATTATCTAAGTTATGGTGACTTACTACTACTACTATTACTACTGTGTCACCACCACTATTAGTCTTCCTCCACTCTTCCCCTCCGTCTCCTCTCCCTCTATCACTCCCTTTTACCACCTATCACATTCTCCTCTACTCTCTTACCAGCTAAACACACTCTTTTCATCTCTCACAGAACCTAATCACACACACCTAGCGTTTCTAGTCTCTTAACAGCACATACAACCACCACATACCTATCCCTCCTCCTCTTCATCCTAATACCTTACTCCTCCTCCTCCTAATACCTTACTCTTCCTAACACCTCAGCACCACCACCACCACCACCACCTCCTCTTCTTCAGCACCTTAGGGTCAGCACTCCAGATCCCAAGTCGATGGTGAACAGAACATGTGCTTGCGCCACGGTCAGTGCTATGAAGTCCCCTGTGCCGTCTGAGCGATGCCCTTCATACAGCAGCACACCCTCAGTGGATGCAGCACGGAACACCACCTCCACCTCCAGCCAGGACAGCACGGAGCCACCCAGCGCAGGGAACACCAAGTGGGAAGAGCCGTTGAAGGAAGGAACCTGAGAGAGAGGATGTGTGTTTATTTACTTTTATTGTTGTTATGGAAAGAACAAAGGAAGGATGGAAGGAAGGGAAGAAGGGAGGCAGGAAGGAAGGAAGGAAGGAAGGAAGGATGGGAGGTAAAAGGTGTTAAATAAGGAAAGTGTGGAGGAAAAAGAAACAATGGAATGGAATGGAAATAAAGATGAGAGGTAGAGATAAAAGTTTGACCATGAAAGAGAGAGATAGAGAAAAAAAAATAGAGAGAGAGAGAGAGAGAGAGAGAGAGAGAGAGAGAGAGAGAGAGAGAGAGAGAGAGAGAGAGAGAGAGAGAGAGAGAGAGAGAGAGAGAGAGAGAGAGAGAGAGAGAGAGAGAGAGAGAGAGAGAGAGAGAGAGAGAGAGAGAGAGGAGAGAGAGAGAGAGAGAGAGAGAGAGAGAGAGAGAGAGAGAGAGAGAGAGAGAGAGAGAGAGAGAGAGAGAGAGAGAGAGAGAGAGAGAGAGAGAGAGAGAGAGAGAGAGAGAGAGAGAGAGAGAGAGAGAGAGAGAAGGAAAGAGTATATCAATCACTGACTATCACTGCAACACACATTAACACAATAATCACTGTCTGCAACTACTACTACTACTACTACTACTACTACTACTACTACTACTACTACTACTACTACTACTACTGCTACTACTACTGCTACTACTACTGCTACTACTACTACTATAACTTACCTCTAGGTTAAGTTGCCTTTCACAGTATTCTCCAGAGTATCCAAGAGGGCAGAGGCAGGTTGGGGTGGGGGTTGGGGGCACGAAGAAGGGGGGTGGGGTGGGCGTGGTGTGGGATGAGAAGTTGTGGAGGGCTAGAGGGGGAGGAGGGGTGGAGGCAACGCACTTCCCTCCATGCTGACACTCCACCTCACTGCAAGCGTCTCCGATACACTCCGCTGAAAAGTTGGAGAAAAGTGTTAGTTTGGGATCATGAAATTATTATCATTATCATTATTATCATTATTATTATTATTATTATTATTAATTCTAATCTTCCTTCTCTTCCTTCTCCTCCTCTTCTCTCTCTCCTCCTCCTCTTCTCTTCTTCTCTTCCTATCTACTCCTCCCTCCAATGGCCACATGGATACAAACGCAACAAGTGAACACACACAAAAAATAAATGAATATATAAAAAATAAATAAATATATATATGTATAAGAAAAAGAATGAATAAAAATGCAGAAATTTTCCCCCCCCCTCCCCCCTCCCCCCCTTTCCTTCCTTCCTTCCTTTCACAGCCGCTGCATCAAGGGTGAGCGAGGAGGGAAAAAAAATATATAGTGGTATAGTTTATTTCCACTGCTAGGGGAAAAAAAATTGGAAAAAAAATACAATTAAAATGAAAAGTTACTCCAAATAATTTTTCTTTAATTTTTTTTATTCTGGCAATGAAAAAAAAAATAAATAAAGAAAGAAAAAGTCAAATAAATAGATAAATAAAGTTTTTAAAGTGTCGTTC
>JAXIVD010009187.1:12500-15910 GCA_036785275.1 Cancer borealis | reverse complement strand
GACTTCCTTTCTTCCCTGGCTTAAAGGACACCAAGTTATACCTATGACTGAATTCTACACAAACTCAAGAATTATTGCCGTTGATAAGCAAGGAAAACAGACCAGTAGAAGTGTGGATCTGATGCATAATTTGGCCAATGAGGAAGAGGTAAGTGTGTGTGTGTGTGTGTGTGTGTGTGTGTGTGTGTGTGTGTGTGTGTGTGTGTGTGTGTGTGTGTGTGTGTGTGTGTATGTGTGTGTGTGTATTTGTTTGTGTTAATGATCAAATAATTCATATATATATATATATATATATATATATATATATATATATATATATATATATATACTTTTAACTTGCAGTTTTAAACACATATTCTTATCAAACACACACACACACACACACACACACACACACACACACACACACACACACACCACACACTCACACTCACATTCACCCATTCCCACATTCCCCCATTCACCCATTCCCCCATTTCCCCACCCACCCATTCCCCCACAGACGCGGTACTTGGTAGAGGGCGAGCCAGGAATGGGTAAGACTCTCCTCGCTCTAAAACTTGCCATCGACTGGGCCAACAAGACAAGTTTACAAAAATTCAAGTTTGTGTTCCTGATATTTCTGAGTGATTTCAAAGGCAGCTTGGAACAGTATGTGAGGGAGGAGCTGCTGCCTTCACACTTCCAGGAAAAGTAAGGATGTGTGTGTGTGGGGGGGGGGGGGGGTAGGAGAAGTATGTGTGTGTGTGTCTGTTTGGGTCTGTTTGGGATGAGAAAACAGTGTTGTGTGTGTGTTTCTGTGTGTGTGTGTGTGTGTGTGTGTGTGTGGTGGAGGAGGGGTAGGAGAAGTATGTGTGTGTGTCTGTTTGTGTCTGTTTGGGAGGAGAAAAGAGTGTGTGTGTGTGTGTGTGTGTGTGTGTGTGTGTGTGTGTGTATGTGTGTGTGTGTGTGTATGATCATACTATTATATGTCACTACTACTATTACTACTACTACTGTTTATTTTATTGTGGTTCTAGTAGTAGTAGTAGTAGTAGTAGTAGTAGTAGTAGTAGTAATAAAATCATAATAAATATAATCTTTTCTTCTCTCTCTCTCTACCCTTTTTCTCCCTCCTACTCCCTTCCCTTCCCTCCAATTTCCTCTTCCATTCCTCCTCCACTCATTCCTTCCCTTATATCTCCCATAGTTTACCCTTAAATACCTCCCCACATCCCCTTAGTAACCTTCACTTCCCATTTTCTCAGGTTTCGCCAAGTGTGGGATTACTGCAAAGAAAACGAGGAGCAGGTCTTGTTCATCTTGGACGGTTACGACGAATTACAAAAACAGGATGAAGGAGACATTCGTAAACTTCTCCACAACCATCAAGACTTTCAAAACAGTAAGGTTGTCGTAACAGCAAGACCAGACGTGCTGAAAACCATCGCTGAACGTTCGGTAGTGAAAGGATTTAACGAGTCGCAAATTATTGAGTTTATAACGAAATATTTCCGTCTAGTTAACGAGGATGAGAATGGACGGTGTTTGAGGAAGATTATGGAGAAGGATGGCAAGTATAGACAGTTGGCAGAACGTCCTTTGTTCTGCGTGTTGCTGTGTATGTTGTACGGTTCTGTCGGAGCGAGTAAACTGCCGGATAGACTATCGGATATGATGTTCAAGATTATGTTGTGTTTGATTAAGTGGAACATCAAAAAAGTGGACTTGCATTTAGATGACCATATCGATGCGTTTCCTACTGAGTATGAAAACGCATTCCTAAGTTTTGGGAAGCTATGCCTCGATGCCTTACAGACGGAAAAGACAAGATTCAGCGAGAAGGAAATTAAGGAAGTACAAAATTCAAACTTACTCTTACATATCGGTTTCCTATCCAATGACAGTGAGAATAACGTTTTGGGACATAAAAAATTCTGGAAACCGGTTCATAAAATCTTCCTGGAGTACTTAGCGGGACTATACATGGCTCACCACATACAGAGTCACCACCGCGGACCATGTAAACAATGCAGGGACTTCTCTACTGTTTACCGGCACGAACATGTCTTAAAATTCGTGGTGGGGATACTAGGGAAGAACGCACACCTCGCCCTAGACTACAGGAGGCTACAGGCGCCGCTACAGATGAAAGACCAGCAGTTGTTGATGTTACTCCGGGAGACAGAAGCTACGAGAGACAACTGCCGAGCCATCGCTAAGCTACTAGACCGTCGTAACGCTGTCGTATACACAAGTGACGTGGATTTTGAAGGGTGGCGGTACATCTTAGCACAGAACTTCAAACATTTAAAATCCCTGGAAATCGTATGGAGGATTAAGAGCAGTAATCCGGACCAGGAGAGTTCATTTAACGAGGCCAGTCCGGAACTGTACCGAGACTTCTTCAACGCTCTTCGCTCCAACGCTAGCATCACCAGGCTTAGTATCCGCGCGATGCAGGACGGGGAAGCCTTTTCAGACGCTAAGATTGAGTTATTCTTCTCCAATCTGCAGCGCGTGTTGAACAAAGAGAGTCTGAAAGAACTTGAGATCAAGGAGCTGAACATGATGGCCTCACAGCCTCTTAGAAGGGCGTTAGAGGGCGCCACTTGCAACATGGACAGAGTAAGTATAATATAACCCAACTTAACCCACTGATGCTAGATATTAATTACATTTTATCACCATTATTATGATTTTGTATATGATTTTTTTCTCTTTACTACTACTCTTACTACTACAGAAGGCGTTAGAGTCGTTGGAAAAACTACACCTGGATATGTACTTACGAGACGAGGATTTAGAAGTGATTTGTGACCGTCTGCAGCGATGCGCCAACAACTTGAGGGAACTGCAGCTGCGCGGGTTAGAACACGGTCACGCTGGATTCAGGAGTCTAGTGGAGCTGATCAAGAAGAATAAGAATTTGCATACTCTTTGTTGTGAGTGTTGGTGGTGGTGGTGACGGTGGTGGTGGTGATTTATTTATTTATTTATTTATTTTCTTGATGGAATAATTTGTGTTTTTTATTTATTTATTTTTCGGTCGTCTTATTATAGTTTCATGTGTGTATATATATATTTTTTTCTATTGTATTTTATATATTTATTTATTATTATTTATTCATTATCTTCTTTCTCTCTCTCTCCTTCTCCTCCTCCTCCTCTTCCTCCCGTTTCCTAATCCTCCTTCTCTTCCTTCGCTCCTCTTCTTTCTTCTTCTCCTCCTCCTTTTCTTCCATTTCCTCCTCCTCCTCCTCCTCCTCCTCCTCCTCCTCCTCCTCCTCCTCCTCGTAGTGTCCATGAACAAGGAGAAGCTGCTATATGGTTCAGGCAGCTTCTTGACGCCCTCAGACCTCCACGCCGAGCAGGTACAGATGCCTAAACACGCCCAGAGGAAGAGCAAAGACGCCTTCAGACAACAGGTA
>JAXIVD010009187.1:2500-5000 GCA_036785275.1 Cancer borealis | reverse complement strand
TAGTGGTAGTAGTAGTAGTAGTAGTAGTAGTAGTAGTAGTATGATAGTGGTAGTAGTAGTAGTAGTAGTAGTAGTATGATAGTGGTAGTAGTAATAGTAGTAGTAGTAGTATGATAGTGGTAGTAGTAATAGTAGTAGTAGTAGTAATAGTAGTAGTAGTAGTAATAGTAGTAGTAGTAGTATGATAGTGGTAGTAGTAATAGTAGTAGTAGTAGTGATAGTAGTAGTAGTAGTAATAGTAGTAGTAGTAGTATGATAGTGGTAGTAGTAGTAGTAGTAGTAGTATGATAGTGGTAGTAGTAATAGTAGTAGTAGTAGTATGATAGTGTACAAAGGAGTACAAAGGAAGAACAGACAGCAACAGTCCTACTGGACCTAACGAGGCTGTCTGTTTAGCTACACTACTACTACTATAATATCTACGTGATAGAGACAAAAGGACAGCAAAGTGGAAGATAGTAGTAGTAGTAGTAGTAGTAGTAGTATGATAGTAGTAGTAGTGATAGTAGTAATAGTAGTAGTAGTAGTAGTAGTAGTAGTAGAAGTAGTAGTAATAGTAATAGTATGATAGTAGTAGTAGTAATAGTAATAGTAATATAAATAGTAATAGTAATATTTATTAACCAAAACTAAACAAACAAACAAAAGCTAGTGAGGTATCGTTCCTTTATTTGTTATTGCGTTCCTTTAGTGTAATCGTAACACCAACACACTTATGGTCTTCCACACACACTGAAAGGTCACACAGTACTTATAAGTCACCCGTAAAGTGACTTACAACACAACAGATGGTCATTATATTATAAGGTTTAAAAAAAAAAAACTGAATTGGCAACTATAGAAGAAGATTTTTTTTATTCCTTTACCCTTTTTTTTTTTACTTAACGTCCTTTATTCCTTCCCTTATATGATTTAAATATGTAAGAATAAATTATAGCTATTATTTATTCTATTAATAGTAAGATAGAGATAGTATTTATAGGTGAAAATAGTAAATAAGTGAATATATAGAATTATAAAGATGTCACCCCTACGAGCATTGACATTCCCTCTCACTCTCTTCCTTCCCGCCTTCAGTGCTCATCCAGCCGCCAAAGGGGAAGGACGTCGCTCCTCGCTCTGACACACCAACCACGTTAATATCAACTTTACCCAAAAAACCATAAGAACTAAAACTCTAGAAAATAACATCAAACAATGACTTAATACATTCAAATATAACTAAGTCCCATAATAACGCTGAAAATCTCGTTAATTATGGCAGTGTAGTGTCAAAGTGTGGTAATGGGTGGTTGTGGTGGTTGTGGTAGAGGTGTGGTAGTGGTAGTGGTGGTGGTGGTGGTGGTGGTGAGTGCCTTCAACATAGAGACGGATCAGTTCGTGGTTCATAAAGGTTCACGAGACAGTAAATTTGGGTTCAGTGTTTCGCTTCACAGAGATTCAAATGGACCTTGGTAAGTACACACACACGTACACACACACACAGACACACACACGTACACACACAGATTAACATTTAGATAGGTAGATATAGAAAGGTAGATAAGGTGCTACTTTGGCTTGTGATCTACGTGTTATGAATGTAGTTTGTTTGTGAAGAAAGTGTGAGTGACATTGAAGGTCCTACGAGGAGAGGAAGGTCAGTTGTAGGATGGAAGGATAGGAGAAGGATACTATTCTATACATTTTTGACGTAAACTTGATAAAATAATATGATTTCTGCCACGAAGTCAAATAGATGGAGATCGTTACTTATTATGTGACCGTAAAGTTATGGAGTGTGATCATATTTTTTATAAGAACTCAAATACCAATGAAGAAGATTTGAATTTTATGAAAGAAATTAATGTTATAATACTTGACATTCCTACCTTTATAATTACGTTCCAGTTCAAGCTAATTACACCTCATTAGAACGTTTCCTGGTCTTAATGAATGTGTTTGACAATGTAGATATCATTCCAAATTCAATGTTTACTTACGATGTTGATAATTTTTCCTTATAGATAACAAGTCAAAGTAGCACTGATAGATTAATGTGATAGATAGATACACAGATAGATAGTTTGGTAATAGTAGTAGTATTGTTATTGTTATTATTGTTATTATTGTTATTATTGTTATTATTATTATTATTATTATTATTATTGTTGTTGTTATCTTCTTCCTCTTCTTCCTCCTCCTCTTCCTCTTCCTCTTCTTCCTCCTCTTCCTCCTTGTTATTCTAGTTATTCTTTGTTATATATTTCCTTCCTTCCTTCCTTCCTTTCCTTTCTTCCTCCCTTCCTTCCCTCCATCCTTTCTTCCTTCCTTCCTTCCCTCCATCCTTCCTTCCTTCCTTCCTTCCTTCCTTCCTTCCTTCCATCCATCCTTCCTTCCTTCCTCCTTTCCTTTCCTTTCTTCCTTCCTTCCTTCCCTCCTTCCTTCCTTCCCTCCTTCCCTTCCTTCCCTCCATCCTTCCTTCCTTCCTTCCTTCCCTCCATCCTTCCTTCCTTCCTTC
>JAXIVD010009186.1:7500-15911 GCA_036785275.1 Cancer borealis | reverse complement strand
CTTACTGTGCAAAATTCCGGCTTATAAATTAACAAATAAAACTAATTTATCAGTAAAGAGTTACGTCTCTAAATCACGCCTCTTCTATGTCATTTGTACAGCCTTCTTTGCTGTGGGCGGCCGAGGGCACTGCATGGCCCGGCGGGGCAGGGTAGCGGGTCTTGCAGAGTCCCGTTGCTGCCACAGCCACATTCACCCACCGCCGTAGGTCATGTAGAAAAATGGAAAACTTAGGACTACACATAAAAAATTAACTTGTTAGAAATAACAATTTGTACAAGTGTTGTCTGGAGGGTGTGCGTGCCGCGGCCCCAGGGATGGACTGAGAGGTTTGAGGTTATTAAAGCTCTTTCTTTCTGGCTTTATCACAATCATTTACATGTCTGTCTGTACTCGTATTTTACGCTGGAACGTCAAGATAAGCGCTTCACACGCCTCTGTGTGTGTTGTGGTGGTGGTGGTAGGGCGGGAAGGGGGCAATGGGAGTATGCGTGTGTATACGTGCGCGAGAGAAAGGGTGCGAGCGGTTACAAGTTGATGTGGGTTTACCGTCTCCCTCCTCGGGACAACCCCCAGCAAAGCGGTGCAGGGCTTCGTTTGGGCCTCCGCGGCAGCAGTAGGGCCTCGAACAGCGTGAGGGAGTCCCCTATATATACAACGGACACAACAACATGGCGGGGCAGCAGACCATTAGTGTCAATGGGGGCGGGACGGCGGCTGAGGAAGGTTGCAGACGGCGGGAGGCGGGAGGCGGGCAGGTCTGGGGGCTGGACGGACAACATTCCTGCATCGTAGATGTTCCGCCCTGTTTGGAGTGGACGCGAAAATACCATTCCATATCCGCCCTCATGCTCAGAAAACCTGTCCCATGCCGCTACTCCCAAGGGCCAGGCACCGCTGATCCCTTCCACTCCCTTTATCCTGCCCATCAAGACTCTCACACCAGCTTCCTGAGTATCGAGTCTTCATGACCCAATGACACAGTTGTACACGATCATGTACCAAGCAAACGCGCACAAATGTATCAACGCACAACAAAATCATTTTTTAACTTGGAACCAGAGTACAATACACCAATTGAATTACAAATATGACTTGTTAATCTTGTTCACGCAGAGAAATAATATTCTCTCTCTCTCTCTCTCTCTCTCTCTCTCTCTCTCTCTCTCTCTCTCTCTCTCTCTCTCTCTCTCTCTCTCTCTCTCTCTCTTTCTCTCTCTCTCTCTCTCTCTCTCTCTCTCTCTCTCTCTCTCTCTCTCTCTCTCTCTCTCTCTCTCTCTCTCTCTCTCTCTCTCTCTCTCTCTCTTCTCTCTCTCTCTCTCTCTCTCTCTCTCATGCCTTATCTAAGTTGTCTGAATGTTTTCTTTTAGGTGAAGAAAGGGAGGAATGGAGTAAGAAAAAGAAAGAAGGCAAAAAATAAATGATTGATTGATTTGTAACTTACTTGGCGACGCAACAACATAAAGGAAGAAAAAATTAAGAAAGGAAGAGAAGCATCTGCAATATATACACAATCAGGTAAATTAGGGATCACTGAGCTGCCAACAACATGAATGGCGAGCGTTGATATACAATGGATCACAGGTGCAGAACAAATGTCGCGGCGACAACCACACAGCACACAACATGCAGCCATCATTAACGTGCACTGCTGCCAGTATTCAAGAAATAAATCTATGGCTTACAACACCCTGCTGTGCTACAAATGGAAAGGTCGACGCTGAGGCCATCAAAGCAAACAACGTCAATGCAAAAGATCTAAATCAGATTTTTCAACAATATAAAATAAACGTAAATTATATACGGTTGTAAGTTACCTGAGAAAGATCATCGATTGCAAGGATGGAAGTGTTGCTGATTTCTACGCGATCTTTAAGCTGACAACACAAAAAGCTTGATCTGGCTTAGTTACCGTCAAGGCCTTTGGAATCAGTCTCCAACACGTACAAAGCGACAACTTAAGATATTAAGCTACAAGGGAAGAAGTTGCAATACTTTCTTCACCTGCGATACATTGTGAAAGCAAAATAAGTATGGTCGCGCAATAGCAGAAAAAATAAAAATAAAAACTAGTTATCTGCTTGGAGCAAATGATACATGTGATATCAACGAAAATGTGTTATTAGGCTTAGAGGACCCCCCCCCCCCCCCTCCCTGCACATGGACGAGAGGTGTGTATGTGATCTGTGTTTCTTTGTCATTCCATGGAGAGGACGGAGCCAGTGAAAGAACATCCACGGTGGGGGTCGGGCTGTCCTCCCACTCTCCATCGCCTCTACCGGCTCTCAGTCCCTCCACGTAGTCCTGACCGCAATAACCCAACGTTACGAGTGTGCAGTGAGGGACGCCACGCACGGCAATCAGGACAAGAACAGAGGCCGAGCGGAGGCATGAAGAAATGGCGAAATGTACTAATAGTAAGTGGAGGCCACGAGGCAGGACTCAGTGTGATCAGCATGATTTTTCAGGCAGCACAGAGGTGGTCAAACTTTGAGGATAGGAAATAGGAAAAGAGAAGGAAACTGAGTGAAAAGGCACATCCATTGCAATGACGACGCTGAGAGACACGAAGATGGAAAGCTGTGAAGTGGTGGCGGAATGCAGGTACAGGTAACTTGACGGGCGAAGCGAGACGTGACCATGTTGTGAGAACATGAGGGAAAAACTCTCGGTAGTATACGAGAAAAAGGTGCAAACACGCGTTTTATTGGGGTAAACATTTGGGTCTGAGCGTCAATGTTTACAAGCCAACATAAACAGATGCCTGCCCTGGCAGGTCCCGTCAACCACCTTCTGTTTGTTTTGTCTACTTACTCCGCCGAGGCAGGAACAGCGCCCCGTCACAGTCGGTAGGCGGCGCCGAGTCTTACATTAGCGTTCCTCCTTATCATACAAACATCGTCTCCGTCACGCAGCCTCCTCTTCCGACACTCATCCTGACAGTGAAGACAGTTTGTAAAAAAACGCCTGAAGAGCAACAGGCGGCTGACGACTCGTGGATAAATATGACGATGAATCCCAAATGTCAGACCACTAGAGGGAAGGCTTGGGAGGCCTGCAAGATGAGCATGCTCGAACCACCGCCATCTGTCACTCAAATCATTCCTAGCATTCCACTACCTTTCCTTTCGTCTCTATTATCCTTCACTCAGTCTCCACTTTGTAACACTCATCAGTTGGGTGATGGTGCGAGGACGTGGCATCATACAGAGGAAGCGGAGTTTTCCCGACAAAACCTAGTTTTTACACATGTTGAAGTAAGATGTATTGAAGTGAAGAGATGTTAAGTAGAGGGTGGTCTGACGGGAATGATGACGCATGGAGAGGTGAGCGGCAAAAGACCTGCTGGTTGGCCGCTGAAACGCCGATGTGACACACCGCCTTATCCTCCAATAATGACAACGCCTTAACAGTGCACATGCATCTAAGTGCACACCCGTGTAGGTGTCAACATGGGATCTTGATAGATCTTTGACTGAGAATGTTGAGATTGTGTCATTGTGTCTTTAATACGATATACGAAGAGGAAAATATATCATGGCGTTCTAAGAATCACTGAAAGCCCTCCAAAAAGGGCCCCGCAAGCCCCAACGCCCGATATTCCGTTTCCCGACAGCATCGCATAACAAGTCTACGGGCGGCGCCCACCCGTAGGACGCGCGAGTTGACCACCTCATTATATCAGGTTACAATACAAGGCGAGAAGATCGCATGTGGGGCCACATATTATGGGGCGGAAAATGAAGAATGGGAATGTTTGTATGCAAGAGGTGAAGAGAGGGACGGGCCAGAGGGCGGTGGGCAGGAAGAGGGCGGCGCCCACTTCAACACTCGCCCGCCAGGGGAGGCCCCTCAACCTCCATCATCCCCTAACACGCCGCCGCCACCTCCACACTTCATCATGGCCCACACCGTAATTGCTCGGCCGCCCACTAACTTGCCCCTCCTGATCTACGACCGCCCCTCGCCTCGCCTCGCCCAAGCTCTCACTCCTCGCCGTCCCAACCGCCCTTCGCCCCCGCCCGCGCTACTCTGACGGCAGGCCTAAGCATCAGTCACTCCCTGCTCCTAGGATTGAGGCGGCTCATGCTGTAACTATCAAATCATTCGATATCTTGGCATCCATTATCAGTACTATTATTATTGTTACTATCATTATCATCATAATAATAATAATTATTATTATTATTATTACTATTATCATTATCATTATCAATATCAATAGTATCATTACTATCATTATTATCATTATCATTAATATTATCATTATTACTAGTACTGCTACTACAACTCATACTATTATTATTATCATCATTATTATTGTTATTGGTATTACTATCATTTTTATCAATATTATTATTATTATTATCATTGTTATTAGTTATTGTTATCATTATTACTATTACTATTATTATTATTATTATTATTATTATTACTACTATTGTCATTTTTATCATTATTATTATTATTATCATTGTTATTAGTTATTGTTATCATTATTACTATTACTATTATTATTATTATTATTATTACTATTATTATTATTTGTATTATTATTATTATTATTAGTAGTAGTAGTAGTAGTAATAGTAGTAGTATTGCTATCATTAATATTACTTTTGTTTTGTTATTGTTGTGTGTGTGTGTGTGTGTGTGTGTGTGTGTGTGTGTGTGTGTGTGTGTGTGTGTGTGTGTGTGTGTGTGTGTGTGTGTGTGTGTGTGTGTGTGTGTGTGTGCGTGCGCGCGTGTGCGTGCGTGTGCGTGTGCGTGTGCGTGTGCGTGTGTGTGTGTGTGCGTGTGTGTGTGTGTGTGTGTGTGTGTGTGTAGAGCTGTGCAGCATAGCATGGGGCGGTGAGGGGTAGCGGGGGTAGGGGACGGGCACTTGGGGCTGGGGCCATTAAGGTGTTCCACGCCCAGCTGGTCAACGAGGCCAAGACTTGCCCGGTTCGGCTACTCAATACTGTATCCACTGAGAGCAGCGGCGGCGCGCTCCTCAGCCTCTGCCTCACCTCTTCTCTCCCCTTGTGTTCACACTTCCCCTCTTAAAACGCGGTCTTAGAAAACTTAAGATATTCTCTGACATTCCTTCACTCTGCTAAGAGACGATTTTTCGCAAGATTACACACTACACACGTATGTTATTTTTTTCTTATATGACTCAAAGTAGGTAAAGGATGAACAAGGTTTCACCGAAAATTCTCCCACTATTAATTATCTCTCACATCGTAGTTCATTATCTGGCTCTGCTCGAAAACCTGATAATCTGTTGAATCTATTTTCTAAGTGGCAGAGGCAACGCTACCACAAGTGGGCGGCGCTCCGAGGCCTCCTCTCTCTCCAGTGACCAGCGATGTTGTGTGTTGGGGGATGGGGGACAGGAGGGGCGATGTCGGGTGCTCCCCTCATGTGATGCTCCTCCCTGGCCGAGTGAGCACACGCCCAAGTCTCGGTTCGCCCAGTTCCTTCACACGGTCAGCGGCCCCTACCGACCAAGGTCTGCCTGGTGACAAAGGACAGTCTGCATTTAAGTAACTAGTCATTGCTCTTTAGTTAGTGATCTGATGTTTAAATCGTGACCAGTGTTCTCCCTTAGTGCTGGCAACAAACATCTGTCTCAAAGAAATAAAGACGAAGACAAAGAAATGAAGACTCAACTCAAGCAAGGCACACACGAAGCCTCAGTTACATAACAGCCGTGAAAAACACGGCGCCAGAACAGTATTCGTATACTCAACACCCTCGCCTTCACTCACTCGTTCACATCATCTCAAACCATTAAAATTCAAGTCACTTCAAACCTATTTGAATTCAACGTACGAGTGTACCTGTGGCCTGCTCCGTCGGGAGTTCTGCGGGCGGGCATACAGCTCCTGGAGTCTGCCTCGCCCCGGCCCCCGCCCCAGGAGGTATTGGCGGCGGCGGCTGGTGCGACCCCTCGTTAACACGGGCGATGGTGGGGAAGCTACGTGCAGCGGGTCAGTCGCCCTTATTGCTATGCTAGGGTTGGCTCTGCTGGAAGCTTACTACCTCCCCAGACAGCATTCTAATAACCTTATACATGACAACGAGGTCGCTTCACTTTGGGTAATGCGCGCCTCGCTGCCAATGTTGCTGTGGTCTTGGTTCATTTGTCGGACACACTTCATCTCGCGTCGTTCCCACTTAGTACTTTTGATTTATGGTGCCCTTGTCTGGCTACTCTCCTACCTCCCCACCCTGCTCTATCCTCCCAAACTCTGGGTCTTGTCTGCTTTCCACAGCTCAACGTACTTCAATTTATATTCAAGATCAACTGCGTTACAAATATCTATTTTTCATAAAGTAAATACATTTATTTTCGAGACATGAGAACCAGGAAGCTTCAAGAGCACCGTAGCATAAAACAAAACCATGACGCAAAACTACAGCGATGATCAAGGACACAAACAACATAGTTCACCAAAGGACACCCCACTGTACATGGGCCTCTTTGGAATACAAAACAACACGACATAACAGAAGACCCACGAAGACATTGGCAGCAAACGCAATACAACAAAAAGACGTGGAAAGACAGCACGCCGTTCACGGTGCGACAGAGTAACCTCGACAAAGACGGAAGGAGCCAGATCCTCACCTGCTCTTTGGGCGGACATCCTTCCAATACTCGTACTGAATTCTGGTTCCCACAAGGTCCCTCTGACAGACGGTCACCGTAGCAAACGGCCGGAAGAGTATCCAAACAGAGGGAGGGAAAGGACGTTCACTAAGAGGTGAAGGACATTAGGAAGTACAGAATTGTGGAGGAAAAGAAGCAAGTCCACCGCGCACCACAGTCTTGCCTCACCCCCAACACACCCTACACTCTGATGCACCTCATCATGGTAGAAGGAACACTGCTGATGCTCGCTACAATGTAGCACACACTGCTATGCAACTGGCGTCTCATTGCAGGTACTGAAGGTCAGACTTTCTACCCACACAAACTGACATGCGGAGGCGGGAACTTGAGAAGGAAAAGGCGAAGACAAATATGAATAAGAGATGGAAAATGAAGGAAGGAAGGAAGGAAGGAAGCAAGAAAGGATGGAAGGAAAAAGAAAAAGAGTCGAGACAGAATGCCGTGCTTTGATGATAAGAGACTAAGGAGCCTGTAGAAGAATGAGACAGGTGCCCTACATCCCAGCAACAACAGGGCGCGGGCTTCCTGTGGCAGCCACCCACCATTACTCTTGGTCCCATCCACTTGGACAAACTGAGACGTCACCCATCTGTTTTTTGTTGAAAGTGTGTGTGTGTGTGTGTGTGTGTGTGTGTGTGTGTGTGTGTGTGTGTGTGTGTGTGTGTGTGTGTGTGTGTGTGTGTGTGTGTGTGTGTGTATGTGTGTGTGTGTGTGTGTGTGTGTGTGTGTGTGTGTGTGTGTGTGTGTGTGTGTGTGTGTGTGTGTGTGTGTGTGTGTGTGTGTGTGAATCCTCTTTACAAGCCCATTAACATTGATATCACGTTCAGATCTTTATTTAACATTCCATTGATGAACATTGTATTTAAATCATACTAATCAAGAAGCATGTCCATATTATGACAGGATTCCTTATGATGGACAGTGGACAGTGGAAATGGAGACTTTCTAAAGTCCATGATGCAGTACAAGGCATCAAATATAGCTAACAGGAATGAATTAATTAACTAATTTCATCTCAACAACTACACGAGTTAGTAAAAAAGGGAAAAAAAAAAAAATGTGTGTATATATATATATATATATATATATATATATATATATATATATATATATATATATATATATATATATATATATATATATATATATATATACCATTTCTGAAATCGGCAGCAAAATATCTTCAGGTGCACCTAAAATATCTGATGAAAATTCTTCATAACAACTACAATAATAATAACAATAATAATAATATTAATAATAATAATAATGATGATGATCATAATATTGATAACAACAACAACAACAACAAATCCAATAATAATAATAATAATAATAATAATAATAATAATAATAATAATAATAATAATAATAATAATAATGATAATAATAATGATGATAATAATAATAATAATAATAATAATAATAATAATAATAATAATAATAATAATAATAATATAGCAGTAATAGGTGGTGGTGGTGGTGGTAGCAGAAGCAGAACTACAACAATTATTGCAGAATTTTTACGCGTGGCGGAGTGCAGTAATGAATTGCGATGGGCAGACAAACACTTGACAGATGAGCCAGACAGAGACGGACACGGAGGCGAGGGTACACTGCTGAGAAATGCTAGTCGGCAGGACGTGAATACTGAGTCGCTTGGAAGAGTAGGGGAGCAGGGTAGCAGGGGAGGGGAAGGTGCATGAGACGGGAAAGGCAAGGGAACAGGAAGGTAGGGGAGCAGCAGGCG
>JAXIVD010009185.1:0-15911 GCA_036785275.1 Cancer borealis | reverse complement strand
AAGGAAGGGTATGAAAGGTAGATTCACGGAGACGAAAATTAATTGACAGGTAAATGGAGGGGTGACTGCGGCAACAAAGGGTTCAGGTGTTGTATTATGTCCGAAAACCATAATCCACACACACCCAACGATGGTCTTCTAATGGATAGTGTAGAGGAGAGGAGGAGGAGGAGGAGGAGGAGGGGAGGAGGAGGTGGTGAAAAGAAGTTAAGTTGTAAAGAACGTAAAGAGGGAGAAGGGAGATGGTACAAAGGAATAGGTTGATAAAAAAAAAAAAATGATAAAGGAAGGAAGGAAGGAAGAGAGAAAGGTAGAAGAAATAATTTTGAATATGTTTCTGATGAATAATAGAGAGAGAAGCAAAGGATGAAAAAATAATGATAGTGAGATGATGGAGAAAGATAGAGATAGATAGATAGAGAGAGAGAGAGAGAGAGAAAGAGAGAATGAAGGAGGAAGGGAGTTACCTATGATAGAGTGTGACGCATATTAAACAGTACGTAATCTTCCTCCTCCTCCTCCTCCTCCTCCTCCTCCTCCCTCCTCCTCCTCCTCCTCCTCCTCTATCTTGCTCTGCGGTTGGACAGTCAATATGCGCTTGACGGAGTGGGAATAGAGGCCAGGCTACTCCCTCTCTCTCTCTCTCTCTCTCTCTCTCTCTCCTCTCTCTCTCTCTCTCTCTCTCTCTCTCTCTCTCTCTCTCTCTCTCTCTCTCTCTCTTTCTTTAGGGTATTGTGATTCTGTCAGCCATTAATCATCCTGTTTGTCTTTTGTCTTGAAACTCAGCTGCTTCCAGTTTTGTTTTGCCTCTTGGTTAGATTAGGTTAGGTTAGGTTTGCCATACAGTTCAGTGGACACAAAATTATACTCTGCTTGTCCTTATTACCCTTTGCTGTGTGTGTGTGGTGGGTGTGTGTGTGTGTGTGTGTGTGTGTGTGTGTGTGTGGTGGGAAGCACTTCATAATGATGGATGGATGGAAAGGAGCGTCAATAAGGTGCTGTGATTCTATTGGGTTTTTGATGTGATTTCCGCTGCTTTGGTCGTGTTGACTTAGCCAGAAGGACGCCTGTGTGTGTGTGTGTGTGTGTGTGTGTGTGTGTGTGTGTGTGTGTGTTTGTATTGCCTGTGAAAGGAAAATACTCACTGCTCTCTTAACATATCCAAACATCAACCAAAACACAACCTTCAAACAAACACTAAAAGCTAATAGAAACACACCCCCAAAAAAAAATAACCTTATCAGAAACCTCACATGATAAAAAAAAAATTAACACTATATGAGGAAACTATTTTTCTTACTCTTCACTTCTTGGTATTAAAAGAGAAGTTTAAGATTAGGTCGAGACAAGTTTAAAAAGTCCCCCCAAACGAGCATACAAACGTCTTGCAACTCGTAGAAGGTGACGTGGTGAATATTTAAGGGAAAACTATTAAAAACTCATTCCAGCTGAGATATTCCGAGTCTGGGGACATTCACAGCCACAGGTAATGCAGCTTTAGGAATAATTAAACATTCACAGAGTTGAGATATCTTATTCCTGCTTTACTTTTCATGTAGCTTTACGTGACCTGATGTAAGAGAATTGTGTGTGTGTGTGTGTGTGTGTGTGTGTGTGTGTGTGTGTAGTGTGTGTGTTTGATATGTTAAATATTAGTATAGCTTTGAAATACTATGTAGAATTCACGTGCTGATAAAGTAGTATTTGAAGTGTCAGAATACTTCCCCAAATGGTCCTTTGTTCTCATCAGCCAGCCATTATTTGGAGAGAGAGAGAGAGAGAGAAAGAGAGGGAGAGAGAGAGAGAGAGAGAGAGAAGAGAGAGAGAGAGAGAGAGAGAGAGAGAGAGAGAGAGAGAGAGAGAGAGAGAGCAAACAGATCCAACAGAAACGTTTCTGTCTCCTCTTGGTATGCAGGCAGAGCGAAAGCAATATTGAGGCAAGAGGTTACTTAGAGACCACAGCGACCCCTCCTCCTCCTCCTCCTCCTCCTCCTCCTCCTCCTCCTCCTCCTCCCTCCTCCTCCTCCTCCTCTTCCTCTTCCTTCTCCTCTTCCTCCTCCTCTTTTTTCTCTTCCTCCTATTCCTCCTCTTCTTCCCATCTTCTTTAATTCCGCCTTTTAATTTTCCGTGTATCACTCTTTTTCGTTTCCTATATGTATATAACTTTTTATTTTATTACTTTTTTCTTTTCGCAGTAAAACTTTAATTTCATTATTCTCGCTGTCGTCAACTTGCTGTACGTCTTTTGCTCTAACTTTCACTGCTCCCTTTTGTTCACCCACCTCTCTCTCTCTCTCTCTCTCTCTCTGTCTCTCTCTTCTCTCTCTCTCTCTCCTCTCTCCTCTCTCTCTCTCTCCTCTCTCTCTCTCTCTCTCTCTCTCTCGCTCTCTCTCTCTCTCTCTCTCTCTCTTCTTTCTTATGCTGCGTGCTCTTATCTCTTTTTCTTTTTTCATTATCCACCTCTTCAGCATCTTTGTTCTTTCCAGGGCCTTTTGTCTTCTACTCTCCTCCTCCTCCTCCTCTCCTCTCCTCCTCCTCCTTCCTCTTCCTCTTCCTCTTCCTCTTCCTCTTCCTCTTCCTCCTCCTTTTTCTCTCCGTTCTTCTTTTCTTCGTTTGCTTTGTTTTCCTCATTTTTACGTTACTTTTATTTGCCACTGATTCTGCTGATGCAACATTTGCCGAGTTTCCTCTGATAACTGCACGCTTCTCATTCCTTTCACTCTTTTCTCTCCTCTCCCCTTCCCTCATCCCTTTGGCTCTTTCCTCGCCTCTCCTCTCCTCTTTCCTTCCTCTTCCCTCACACCTCACCCCTTCCCCTGTCTTCTCTTCTCTGTTCTCTCTCCCTTCCTTTACTCACATTCTTTTATGTACCCTCTCATGTCTCCCTCCCTTCCTTCTACTTATTATCACTTTCCTCTCTGGTAGTTGTATCATAGCTTAACGAGGACACAGCCGCAGAATCAGACATATATACGAGTACAAATAGCCAGGAGGAGGAGGAGGAGGAAGGAAAGAGAAGGAGGAGGAGGAGGAGGAGGAGGAAGAGGGAGGGTAGGGAAAGTGGGGGTTCTTCTTACTCTGGCTAGCAACAAATTAGGTGAAGCTTCAGCTAGACTTAATTAGATTGTCTGTAGGATGTGGTGGCCCTCAGATCCTATACGGTCTTATAGAGGGTACCAATGGAATCTCCTTGACTAATAGCACCAAGAAGTTTAAAGGATCCAACTCTTTTTCTCTCTCCCTTTTTTCTGCCTTAAGCTCTTTAGGAGGCTTCAGAGTGGGATTATAAGGGATTTTTGACTTTGTTGAGATGATACTAAGGGATTACGTCGTCTGTTCTAAGTAGTTTTGTAGCACCTTTTTTGGTTTTATTTTGTTTGTGGTGGTGGTGGTGGTGGTGAATCGTAATTTTAGTAACCTAGATATTTTTGGTAATGCTAAGTAACTTTATTCGTAATTACGTTTTTTTTTGTTTTTTGATGTTCTATCTATTTAGTTTTGTTCCTAAATGGTGTTGTGGTGGTGATGCTAAAGGTGCTGCTGGTGATGATTGTGATGAGCGAAGGAAGAGGAGAAGGAAGGAGAAGAGGATGGTGATGAAAGAGGAGGATGGTGATGAAAGAGGTGGAAACTAATAAGTGGAAGTGATGATAGGAAGCGGAAAGGAGAGAAGGAAAAATTTATAGACGAAGGAGAAAATATAAAGATAAAAACATGAATTGAAAAATGCGAACAGGGACGAAAAAACAAACGAGAGGAATAGAGAAAAAAAAAAAAAAAACAGAATAGATCAAGAAAAAAAAAAACTTAAAATAAAAAAAAGAAAGAAAACGGAACAGTATCAACAGAAAACGAGGTGATGGAGGAAGCTTTAAGACCCATCCTCCCATTTCCTTCCCATTCTTTCCTTAAGAGTACAAAGTGTTGAGTAGGAATGGGATTGGAAAGGATTGGATGAGAGAGAGAGAGAGAGAGAGAGAGAGAGAGAGAGAGAGAGAGAGAGAGAGAGAGAGAGAGAGAGAGAGAGAGAGAGAGATGTGAAAACGGTTATTCTGGTCTGTTTTGTTGATGTGTCGGAAGTTTGGTGTTGAAGTGGCTTGGATTCTCAACTTCTGGAATCGTTTTAGGGTTTTTTTCCTCTCTCTCTCTCTCTCTCTCTCTCTCTCTCTCTCTCTCTCTCTCTCTCTCTCTCTCTCTCTCTCTCTCTCTCTCTCTCTCTCTCTCTCTCCTGGATCTCTTACCAATGGTGGTTGTTTTTTTCATATATATTTTTTAATCTTAATCCAATCTTAGACTCCAATTCTCTTTTCTTGATCCCCTTCAGCTCCCTTCCCCCTTCCTTCTCCTCCTCCTCCTCCTCCTCCTCCTCCTCCTCCTCCTCCTCCTCCTCCTCCTCCTCCTCCTCCTCCTCCTCCTCCTCCTCCTCCTTCCTCCTCTAAGTAAGAAATAATAATAAAACTCACACAACTTTTAAAAGCGCTCTTAAAGTTTGATTTCTTCACTCTAGGTCAAAGGCGTTTCCCCCTACCCCCCCTAACCTCACCCTTCACACACACACACACACACACACACACACACACACACACACACACACACACACACACACACACACACACACACACACACACACACAGCCGTTCTATCACTCATAATTTTTACCTATTTTCACTTTCCTCGCATTTTTCTTTTTGCTATGATACGCTTGTTTTTGTTTCTCTTATCCTCCTGTTTTGAGAGAGAGAGAGAGAGAGAGAGAGTGAGAGAGAGAGAGAGAGAGAGAGAGAGAGAGAGAGAGTGAGAGAGAAGAAAGGTCAGATGGAATTTCACCCTCCCAGCAGGTACCTTTAAAGCCTTTGAAGTCTCCTGATTGATGGGTGTCCGTTCGTCATGCACTTTTTTCACGGCCTTTGTCTAGTTTGTCACTGATAGCCACTCTACCATCGATTACACACCCTAAAGCACACTAGATGGCGTGGGCGTCGCTAGTGTTGAATGGAAGGGGCGGAAGGGATAAGGCGATGGAACTAAACTTTATTTCAACCCCAAAACCTAAACTTTAAGTAATGTAAATGAACCAAACTTTATCTTCACCTTGACAGATTTAACTTTATTTAACTCTGCTTAACTGTTGACGTTCTCTTAACTCCAGCGTTAAGATAGTATACAGGTGTAGCATTAAGCACCTGTAATACCCTAATGACTATATATCACATCTATCTTACCCTTAAACTATGTTTATCGTTCTTATATCTTACGAAACTTGCATATTTTACTAAAACTTCCACAACCAAAAGCTATATATTATCATTTTAACATCGTACAAGTAAACTTAATGTAATCTAATGTTTGTTGCTGTATATATTACCATTTTATATTTATTACTATGTTTTATTTATTAATATGTTAGTGTATTTATTACTAATGTTTATAATGATTGGATAATAGGCTATGGAACCCTTGCTGCCCCAAGGGTGTGTGGTGTTGTCTACTGGCTATGGAACCCTTGCTGCCCCAAGGGTGTGTGTTGTTGTCTATTGGCTATGGAACCCTTGCTGCCCCAAGGGTGTGTGTTGTTGTCTATTGGCTATGGAACCCCTGCTGCCCCAAGGGTGTGTGGTGTTGTCTACTGGCTATGGAACCCTTGCTGCCCCAAGGGTGTGTGGTGTTGTCTATTGGCTATGAAACCCTTGCTGCCCCAAGGGTGTGTGGTGTTGTCTATTGGCTATGAAACCCTTGCTGCCCCAAGGGTGTGTGGTGTTGTCTATTGGCTATGAAACCCTTGCTGCCCCAAGGGTGTGTGGTGTTGTCTACTGGCTATGGAACCCTTGCTGCCCCAAGGGTGTGTGTTGTTGTCTATTGGCTATGGAACCCTTGCTGCCCCAAGGGTGTGTGGTGTTGTCTACTGGCTATGGAACCCTTGCTGCCCCAAGGGTGTGTGTTGTTGTCTATTGGCTATGGAACCCTTGCTGCCCCAAGGGTGTGTGTTGTTGTGTATTGGCTATGGAACCCTTGCTGCCCCAAGGGTGTGTGGTGTTGTCTATTGGCTATGAAACCCTTGCTGCCCCAAGGGTGTGTGTTGTTGTCTACTGGCTATGAAACCCTTGCTGCCCCAAGGGTGTGTGTTGTTGTCTATTGGCTATGAAACCCTTGCTGCCCCAAGGGTGTGTGTTGTTGTGTATTGGCTATGGAACCCTTGCTGCCCCAAGGCTGTGTGTTGTTGTCTACTGGGCTATGGAACCCCTGCTGCCCCAAGGGGTGTGTGTCTGTTGTCTATTGGCTATGAAACCCTTGCTGCCCCAAGGGTGTGTGTTGTTGTCTACTGGCTAGTGGAACCCCTGCTGCCCCCAAGGGTGTGTGTTGTTGTCTATTGGCTATGAAACCCTTGCTGCCCCAAGGGTGTGTGTGGTGTTGTCTACTGGCTATGGAACCCCTGCTGCCCAAGGGTGTGTGGTGTTGTCTACTGGCTATGAAACCCCTGCTGCCCCAAGGGTGTGTGTTGTTGTCTACTGGCTATGAACCCTTGCTGCCCCAAGGGTGTGTGTTGTTGTCTACTGGCTATGGAACCCTTGCTGCCCCAAGGGTGTGTGTTGTTGTCTACTGGCTATGGAATCCCTGCTGCCCCAAGGGTGTGTGGTGTTGTCTATTGGCTATGGAACCCTTGCTGCCCCAAGGGTGTGTGTTGTTGTCTACTGGCTATGAACCCCTGCTGCCCCAAGGGTGTGTGTTGTTGTCTACTGGCTATGAAACCACTTGTCTGCCCCAAGGGTGTGGTGTTGTTGTCTATTGGCTATGGAACCCTTGCTGCCCCAAGGGTGTGTGTTGTTGTCTATTGGCTATGGAACCCCTGCTGCCCCAAGGGTGTGTGTTGTTGTCTACTGGCTATGGAACCCATGCTGCACCCCAAGGGTGTGTGTGTTGTTGTCTACTGGCTATGGAACCCCTTGCTGCCCCAAGGGTGTGTGTTGTTGTCTATTGGCTATGGAACCCCTGCTGCCCCAAAGGGTGTGTGTTGTTTGTCGTTACTGGCTATGGAACCCCTGCTGCCCCAAGGGTGTGTGTTGTTGTCTATTGGCTATGAAATCCCCTTGCTGCCCCAAGGGTGTGTGTTGTTGTCTACTGGCTATGAAACCCTTGCTGCCCCAAGGGTGTGTGTTGTTGTCTATTGGCTATGGAACCCTTGCTGCCCCAAGGGTGTGTGTTGTTGTCTATTGGCTATGGAACCCCTGCTGCCCCAAGGGTGTGTGTTTGTTGTCTACTGGCTATGGAACCCTTGCTGCCCCAAGGGTGTGTGTTGTTGTCTACTGGCTATGGAACCCCTTGCTGCCCCAAGGGTGTGTGTTGTTGTCTATTGGCTATGGGAACCCCTGCTGCCCCAAGGGTGTGTGTTGTTGTCTACTGGCTATGGAACCCCTGCTGCCCCAAGGGTGTGTGTTGTTGTCTACTGGCTATGGAACCCTTGCTGCCCCAAGGGTGTGTGTTGTTGTCTACTGGCTATGGAAACCCCTGCTGCCCCAAGGGTGTGTGTTGTTGTCTATTGGCTATGGAACCCTTGCTGCCCCAAGGGTGGTGTGTTGTTGTGTATTGGCTATGGAACCCTTGCTGCCTCAAGGGTGTGTGTTGTTTGTCTACTGGCTATGGAACCCTTGCTGCCCCAAGGGTGTGTGTTGGTTGTCTATTGGCTATGGAACCCTTGCTGCCCCAAGGTGTGTGTTGTTGTGTATTGGCATATGGAACCCTTGCTGCCCCAAGGGTGTGTGTTGTTGTCTATTGGCTATGGAACCCTTGCTGCCCCAAGGGTGTGTGTTGTTGTCTATTGCTATGGAACCCCTGCTGCCCCAAGGGTGTGTGTTGTTGTCTACTGGCTATGGAACCCTTGCTGGCCCCAAGGGTGTGTGTTGTTGTCTATTGGCTATGAAACCCCTGCTGCACCCAAGGGTGTGTGTTGTCTACTGGCTATGGAACCCCTTGCTGCCCCAAGGGTGTGTGTTGTTGTCTATTGGCTATGAAACCCCTGCTGCCCCAAGGGTGTGTGTTGTTGTTCTACTGGCTATGAAACCCCTGCTGCCCCAAGGGTGTGTGTTGTTGTCTATTGGCTATGGAACCCTTGCTGGCCCCAAGGGTGTGTGTTGTTGTGTATTGGCTATGGAACCCCTGCTGCCCAAGGGTGTGTGTTGTCTACTGGCTATGGAACCCTGCTGCCCCAAGGGTGTGTGTTGTTGTCTACTGGCTATGAAACCCTTGCTGCCCCAAGGGTGTGTGTTGTTGTCTACTGGCTATGAAACCTCTGCTGTCCCCAAGGGTGTGTGTTGTTGTCTACTGGCTATGAACCCTTGCTGCCCCAAGGGTGTGTGTTGTTGTCTACTGGCTATGAAACTCTGCTGCCCCAAGGGGTGTGTGTTGTTGTCTACTTGGCTATGGAACCCTTGCTGCCCAAGGGTGTGTGTTGTTGTCTACTGGCTATGAAACCCCTGCTGCCCCAAGGGTGTGTGTTGTTGTCTATTGGCTATGGAACCCTTGCTGCCCCAAGGGTGTGTGTTGTTGTCTATTGGCTATGAAACCCTTGCTGCCCCAAGGGTGTGTGTTGTTGTCTACTGGTTATGAAACCCTTGCTGCCCCAAGGGTGTGTGTTGTTGTCTACTGGCTATGAAACCCCTGCTGCCCCAAGGGTGTGTGTTGTTGTCTACTGGCTATGGAACCCTTGCTGCCCCAAGGGTGTGTGTTGTTGTCTACTGGCTATGGAACCCTTGCTGCCCCAAGGGTGTGTGTTGTGTTGATGTTTATGAATTTCACTTTTTCCGTCTTCTTAAGGGAATTTTTCCTTCCTTCCTTAAGGGTATCTTCCAATACCTCTTAAAGGATATCTTTCTTGCTTTCCTTCCTTAATGCTATCTTTCTTTCCTTCCTTCCTTAAGGGTATCTGCCCATACCTCTTAAAGGATATCTTTCTTTTCTTCCTTAAAGGATATCTCTCTTTCCTTAACGCTATCTTTCTTTCCTCCCTTTACGCTATCTTTCTTTCCTTCCATCCTTAAGGGCGTTTCCCATTACGCCCTTAAGGCCATCATTGTTTCCATCCTGCGTAATGTTCCCTTAGAAGGCTGTGTGAGGTCCACCAACACTTAGCTCCACCAGGCAGGCCGCGTCCATCACTGCCTCCTTCTCACTCGGCGAACACGTGTTGGTGGATCCCAAGGGCAACAGGTTTGAGTCCCGTTGCCCCGCCTGCCTTCTCTCGGGAACTTTGCCTAATCTAAATAAAACAAAGATTAAAATAAAATCATAAATAATTATAGACATGAAGAATTTTTTTCCATTTTGTATTGTCTTGAAATAGGATGATGAATAACATATATATCAGAGTTTTGGTTCCCAGTAGTATATCTTTTTATAGGAGGTAATTATAAACACTTTTTTAACTAAATGGAGGTTCGCTGCGTGTTTACTTACCAAAATCATTATTATTCTACATAAAAGGATACTTCTTCCCCTGCCGGCAACTCACTTAATCAGAAGAAAACAAACAATAAGTCACAAACATAAACTTAATTTAACGTATCTGTGCAACACCCAAGCCACGTCTGAAGAATTGAACATAAAGACAACACTGTTACCTCTGTGTTCCTGTTGTTAATTAGTAATAGGAGGCGCAGGTGTGAGAGGAAACACTACAAGGATCAGGTGATAAAGAAAACAATGAAGGAGGGAAAAATAGGGATTAGAAATAACAAAAAAATGGCTCTCACACACACACACACACACACACACACACACACACACACACACACACACACACACACACACACACACACACACACACACACACACTGAAAAGGGCGTAGTAAAACAATTAATTAACGGGAGGATTTGAAGGTGAACAAACAGAGCGTCAAAAAGGGAAAAAAAGGCAGGAAAATAAGGAAAAACAAAAAGGGAAAAAAAGATACAGGAAGGGAGGGAGGAAAATAGTGAAGGAGAGAGGAAGAAAAGGAAAGTAAAGAGGCTGATGGCGGGAGAGGAAGAGAGCGTGGGAGAGGAATTTTATTTAGAGGAAAGTGATAAGGCAAAAAAAATGGAGAGAGTAAGGGAAGAAAGGAGGGAGGGAGGGAGGGAGGAAGGGAGGGATGGAAGGAGGGAGGGAGAGTGGGATGATATATCGTGTGTATGTGAAAGCCTCAAAAACCATCTTACGTTGAGAATAAGTAATGGCAAAAAAATATTCCTAACATCTGAAGTGTGTGTGTGTATGCCTGCCTACCTGCGTGTGTGTGTGTGTGTGTGTGTGTGTGTGTGTGTGTGTCAGGTGGCCTCTCATGTGCATTCCTTCCGACACATAGAAGCACCGAAAGCTCTCCCAGTGTGGCTCATTAACGTCGGTGAAGGTGAAGTGCGGCAGCCATAACCTTAGACTTCATAAGCATCTTGAATATTCACATTTTCTTCGGGATAAAATGTTCAACCTTTTTTTTTTTCTACCTACTTTTTTTCACCCACTTTTTTCCTTTTTTTTTTTTCCTTGACTTTACTCCAGCACAGCGGTTGGGTGAAGGTCGTGTATATATGTGTGTGTGTGTGTGTGTGTGTTGTGTATGTGTGTGTGTGTGTGTGTGTGTGTGTGTGTGTGTGTGTGTGTGTGTGTGTGTGTGTGTGTGTGTGTGTGTGTGTGTTCGAGATATGTTTGCTCTTCCCTCCACTCCAGTTTTTTTTACTTTTCCATTTGTTTTCTTATATTTTTTCATGTTTTATTTTTGTGGGTTTTCTTGTCTGTATTCGTTTCCGTTTTTTTTTGTTCACTGTTTTTATTTTATTTTATTTTTTTTTGTGTGTCTTGCTTTATGTTGGTGTGTTTCTTTGCTTCTCTTTCTTTCTCTTTTTTTTTTTCTCTCCATCACGTTTTTCCAAATATAACCAACATCACTTTATTTCACTCTAATAGTACCTCTTAATTTTCTTTCCTTTCCTCTCCACAATTATTCTCACTTTCATCATCCAAAGTGCATCATTTTCTTTCATCAATCACAACATTTTCAAAACACTCATCCATCCTTCAACCAAAACAAAACACAGAACATTAACTTAAAAATAACACACATAAGAACCACCTTCAAGTTAACATAAGGTAACAACAAACAAACTTAGGTAATCAAACTTAATGTCACCATCTCAGCCAACCTTCCTCTGACCTCCTTCCTTGTCTTGAGTGGGACTTGAGCGGCCTTGATTGTGTCTCTTGTGCGTGAAGAGCCAGGAATCAGTGGAGCAAAACACGGATTTACTGTCGCTTCAAAGCCCCTGAGTTTAAGGCGAGTTATTGTACCGTTCTGTTGTCTCTACACGGAGGGAAAACACACAAACGAGAGAGAGAGAGAGAGAGAGAGAGAGAGAGAGAGAGAGAGAGAGAGAGAGAGAGAGAGAGAGAGAGAGAGAGAGAGAGAGTAAATGAGGTAGAAGAGAGCGTGAGTAAACAAGGAGAAGGTACAAGGAGGGACAGACATAATGGGAAGGCGAGGCTAAAGGACATTGAGAGCCAGTGAAAGTCTGGCATCAAAGGAAAGCTTAAAGGGGGAAACAGGGAGGCAGCGGAGAGAGAATGGAGGAAGGGAAGCCACGAGGGGAAGATAGGAAGAACCAGAAAGGGAGAGACAGGGAGGTTAAAGCAGAATGGGATGAGAGAGAGGAGATAAGGAGGAGGAGGAGGAGGAAGAGATGGAGATGGAGTGGGGAGAGTAAATAGAGACTTAGAAGGGATGATGGAAGGATGAGAAGAGTCAGTGAATTAAGTGAAGGAGAGAGAGAGAGAGAGAGAGAGAGAGAGAGAGAGAGAGAGAGAGAGAGAGAGAGAGAGAGAGAGAGAGAGAGAGAGAGAGAGAGAACACACATTTTCATAGCCAACGTGGGCGTCAAAATACGTCCACACGCCAGGTGAAGTCTGCCGCCCACACCTGGCATTGATTCCACCCACCCTGATAGTGACAGTGTAGTGGAAGTGAAAGTGATGCCTGACAGTGACAGTGCCGTGCCTTCCACCTTTCATATTCATGGTAGTAGTGGCAGAATAGTGAAGTGCCTGATAGTGATAGTGCCATAAATACAGAGACATACATAGAGTATAGTAGATTTAAAATAGATGTTTCAGGAATAGAAGTCATCTTTAGCTACAGATAAATCCTCTTTTATACAAACATAATCTCTACTTCCTGATAATAAAGAGAGAGAGAGAGAGAGAGAGAGAGAGAGAGAGAGAGAGAGAGAGAGAGAGAGAGAGATAAAGAGAGTCTTCCGTATCAGTGGGTATTAACTCTCTCTTCCTTTCTTTCACTTCCTCTTCTTGCTCTTATAACATTAATTTTCCACTTAACGTGATGAATATAGAGATCAAAGAAACTGTAGCTGTGATTCAATTGAGAGAGAGAGAGAGAGAGAGAGAGAGAGAGAGAGAGAGAGAGAGAGAGAGAGAGAGAGAGAGAGAGAGAGAGAGAGTATAGAATAGACCAGACCAGAAATTTTCCTCATTTGCCTTTAATTCACCAGCGAACAAACTTAATGCTGCTGTTCTAACATTTCCCATTAAGTTAGAAGAAGACTTTCAAGGCAACAAAACCATCAACACTTTACACTTGTTGCCGTTCTTTACCTTCCCTTCTAACTGCTTCCACCTCCAGGCTTTGAGGAGGAAGAGGAGGAGGAGAGAGAGAGGGAGGAAGAAAAAGAGAGGGAGGAGAAAAGAGAGAGGGAGGAATAAATTTAGTGTTTCCATATCTTCTTTTATGATGGGAGGGACAATCTTGGCAAGGTCAGTGACGTATTTCTCTCTCTCTCTCTCTCTCTCTCTCTCTCTCTCTCTCTCTCTCTCTCTCTCTCTCTCTCTCTCTCTCTCTCTCTCTCTCTCTCTCTCTCCTCTCTCTAATTTTCCCTCCTCTCCAGTTCTCCCTTCCATATCGCATTTTTATCTCTCCCTCCATCATCACCTTCCTCTCTTATTCTCTTTCTCATTTTTAACTTGTATTGTTGTTCTCTTCTGATTATTATTTCTCTATCCTTCCTTTTTATTCCATTCTTCATTGTCCATTATTTATCCTGCTTTCCCTCTCATTCTTTTCTCGTTATTATTCCTTTATTACATCTCTCTCTCTCTAATCTCTTATCCACATTCTCCATTTATCTATATCTCCCTCTTTTTCTATCTTTCACTTACCTGTTTTTCTCCTCCTTGCCTCCGTGCTTCCCTCTCTTTCTCTCCTAGACGGAACTTTGTGTGGCAGATTTAGCGAAAGAGTTTAAAAGGCCTGGCGAGGGTAGATCCGGCGGTTCGTGGGTGACATGAGGCTTGGGGAGTGCCAGGACGCCAGTGAACCGAGCCAGCGTTTGAAAGGTTCCTGCCTTAAGCGAAATGGCTGGGAGGGACTTGGCGGCAGCCGTAAATTGAATGGTTCTTAGATTCATTCCTCCTCGGCGCACGCTCAAGGCTAGGTGTAAGTAAATGTGTATAGAAATAGCTGGTTGTATAGATCGAACCCTGAAGTTACCTGTGTGTGTGTGGGGGGGGGGGGTTGTAGTCACTTTTCTGCTGCGTAGAGGAGTGTATGAATAATAGTTAATGTGATACTCTATGTTTTCTTTGGTTGGGGAGTGATTCTTTTTTCTTTCTCGTTGGTTATAATGGAAAACAATAGAGCTTCGAGTTTTGAAAATAAAGTAAAGATCGCTATTCATGATACTGAGTGTTTTGCTTCAGTATTTACATAACAACAACAACAACAACAACAACAACAACAACAACAACAACACAGGCTTCTCGCGCGTGTTGTTGACAAAATTATTATTATTGATACATTTAAAAGATTAATACATAACTCATTTTTCTCACCCGTGTAAATATTCCAGACACTGTTTTGACATTTATAGATAACATCAACTCATTAAAAAGAATGTTATTGTTTGGCTGGGTCAATGTATCTATTTATTTATCTATCTATTTATCAATGTATCTATCTCTCCTTTCAATACCTTTCACCTTTCACCTTTCCTCCTTACCTGTGCATTAATTACTCGTAGTGTAGTTCTTATACAGCTTAGTTTGGACCAAAGAGTCTGTTTTATATTTGCTTATTTCCATTGAATTCCTTACTTTCCCCTTGTAAGGTTTTTGTGGTTGGTAAAGAAAGACTTCTTTGCCCAAACCCCTTTAACTCAAGTCCACAAAAGCTGATCATTATTTTCCAAGACGCCCTCGCCAGCCTCGCGTCTCATTCTATTTTTCTGTGCAAAGAGGAACGACAGACAGGCGGAGTGAGTGAACGAGCGAGTTTGTGAGAGAGTGAGTGAGTGAGTGAGTGAGTGAGTGAGGGAGTGAATAGTTACCTACGTGAAGGAGTTGAGTTTGAACAATCTTATGGTCGTGTTAGCATCCTACCTTGAGTGTTGACTTTGGAAAATTGAAAAGAGAATGTCAGTGCAGCGCGAGACGGTCCTTTTAGCGATCCATCAAATCAGATCTCAAGGTCACATCACTTACGACAGACGATTATGATGTTATTTGTGCTTGTTATGTTACCTGTGCTCGTTAGGTTACCTGTGTATGTTTAGGTGTATTCAGTAAGGCTTAGATGATGGAGCTGTGTGTGCGTGTGTGTGTAGGTATGTGTATTAGTAACAACTCCTTGCTAATGATACCTGAGGCTCCCGTGTAATCATTAAGGTAATGTTGAACCATCCAGCTGAAACAGATAATTAGTGACGGGCTGTTTGATGGTTCGGCGCCGCGGGTGGTAATTCAGCAGCGCTCGTTCATAAATATTGACTCATTCACGTTGAAAGTTGCCCACCACAGAGGGAAACTAGAGGTGAAAGTGCCTGCCATTTTGCTGTTAGGACACACACACACACACACACACACACACACACACACACACACACACACACACCACACACACACACAAACAAACAGAGGTGTAGAACAAGCACGCAACCCTTTTGTTTTATGATTATTGGTAACAAGTTCATTTTCTGTGACGTTCGTGTTGTTTTGTTCTTGTTCTTCTGCGTACAAGGTGTTAGTGGAGTGTTTGTTTTTACACACACACACACACACACACACACACACACACACACACACACACACACACACACATTGTTTTTACACACCAAACTACATGGATGTTATTTTCTATTTTTATCCTCTCGCTTTCTCTCACTTTTTGGTGTGTGTGTGTGTGTGTGCGTGTGTGCGTGTGCGTGTGCGTGTGCGTGTGCGTGTGCGTGTGTGTGTGTGTGTGTGCCAGATCCCACCGGTTTACCAATTGGAGCCAAGGCAGTAATGGATAAAATTGAGTTAATGGTTCTGTTCACGGGGAAATTTCAACAAGTAATTTGATAAACGCTTTCATGGCTTCGAGTATTTCAATAAGTGTTTGAGTCGCTGGAGCCTCTGCTTGGTTGTTTTCCCGTGTGTGTGTGTGTGTGTGTGTGTGTGTGTGTGTGTGTGTGTGTGTGTGTGTGGATGTGTGTGTGTGTGTGCGTAGGAAAGGAACTGTGCAGGAAAAATCATAGAGAAAGATAGAAAAATAACGAAAAGTGGAATATTTAATGTATTCCGCGTAACAGATGAAACAAGTCAAGTGAATATTTTAACAAGGTGCTTGGATAGAGTTGGAATCCTTTGCTGTCTTCGAGTAAAGAGTAAGAGCTTCCTCCCCCTTAAGTCTAACTCTTAATGACGGTGGATCGTTCACTCCACCAACAACACTCCACCCTCAAGCCTTAATCCACCACTAGAGTTTGTCTGACAGCTGAATTTAAGGCTGTATCTCCTTAACATTGGATTTCCCTGGAGTGAAACGGAGGAGGCAGACTTGTAGTGAGTTACATGAACCTTTCCTTCCTCATCTCCCAGTAATGCGATTCTTTAGCCCGAT
>JAXIVD010009184.1:10000-15914 GCA_036785275.1 Cancer borealis | reverse complement strand
AACAACAGCTATAACAAGAGCAAAAACTACTACTACTACTACTACTACTATTTTTCCTGGAGAATAATTGATTGAAACATAAAACTGCCAAATATACGTCGATAATATTAACCAACAAACAGTTTATATAGTTATTGTACTTACCACATCTCATCTCAGGAAGTATAATAATAATAAAAATAATGATGATGATGATGATGATAGTCTGAGAACTCTGATCGCGTCGCTTGAACAGACAACTAAGTGAGGAAGAAGACAAGGAGGAAGAGGGAGTAACAAGAAGAGGAAGAAGAGGAGGAGGCTTTGTATTCTTGTTATCTGAAAAAGAACACCTCTCTCTCTCTCTCTCTCTCTCTCTCTCTCTCTCTCTCTCTCTCTCTCTCTCTCTCTCTCTCTCTCTCCTCTCTCTCTCTCTCTCTCTCTCTCTCTCTCTCTCAAGGAAGGAGCCACGCCGTCCAGGACTCCTCCCTAAGAGTCCCTCCACTTTTCTCCTCCTTTTCATAGGACTTTTCCCTTGAGAAGAGTTCCTACAGATCCCTTCCAGCCAAGGACTCTGACCACTGCCTCCCAAAGGACTCCCATGATCCTCTGCTGCAATTAGTCCTACTGAAGAAGTCTTAGGACACTTTTTTGACTCCTTGAATACGTGATCTTGAAGGACTCCACAAGTGCCCCTCCCACCGTAACAACTCGTAGGATCCTCCCTGACTTAGGAAACAATACTTTGACTACTTCCATTCATTCGAAGGATACCCTCGTGAAGTCATTGTACCAGCACGCGTCCTCTAAGGACTTTTCCATCCAAGCACACTTTGCATCGAAGGACAAATCCCTCCATATATACGTATAACTCCCGTGAAAAGACTCCATCCTCCGTAGGATTCCCTCCATAGGACTCCCTCTGAAGGACTCCTCTATTTGAAGATTCCCTCCGAAGGATTTATCCCTCCATCCATAGGACTCCCTCCGTATCCCACCGAAGGGTTCACCCCTATCGAAGGACTCCCTCCCTCGCCGTAGGACTCCGTCAGTCGGGCACATAGCTCGCAGGACTCCCTCGGGATGTTGCTCTGTATGGTGTTTCCCTCCAGGCTTCCAAACTTCGTCCACATCTGTTTCCTGCAGGTGTGTGTGTGTGTGTGTGTGTGTGTGTGTGTGTATGTATGTTGTGTGTGTAACGCTACCATGTTTACATACATTCTCTCTCTCTCTCTCTCTCTCTCTCTCTCTCTCTCTCTCTCTCTCTCTCTCTCTCTCTCTCTCCCTCTCTCCCTCACTCTTAAATCGCTGGGTAAGGTGGTGGAGCCGAGCTGTGAATTGGACCGAGTGGCTCTTAGGTGTCCCAGGGGAGAGCACTACGCCCATGCTTATATCTTGTGAAGGGAGGCAAGGAGGAGGAGGAGGAGGAGGAGGGAGGAGGAGAGCGGGATGGGGAAAGGAAGATGTTACATGCGGGAGAGATGAGAGAGGAAAGAGAAGAGAAAGGTGGGAGTTGGAAGGAGGAAAGAATGAATGATGGAGAGGGAGGAGGAGGAGAGGTGGGTTGATGTGGGAGTGTAAAGTGAGGAGGAGGAGAAAAGAGAAAAAGGTTACAAGTGAAAAGAGAAGAGAGAGAGAGAGAGAGAGAAGAGAGAGAGAGAGAGAGAGAGAGAGAGAGAGAGAAAAGCGCTTTGACCCTCAGCTTCGAAAGGTTACTTCAATTTTATTTCTTTTGACCTCTCTCTCTCTCTCTCTCTCTCTCTCTCTCTCTCTCTCTCTCTCTCTCTCTCTCTCTCTCTCTCTCTCTCTCTCGCAAGCACCTCCATTACAGGTAAATTAATTTCTTTCCTTCACTTTTCTCTTACCTGCGTTTTGTGTTTCCCGCCAAAAATTACCTCAATTTTTTTGGCGGGAAATTTCTTGAAGTGCAGAGAAAAGACGGTGAAGACAAAAAGTGTGTGTGTGTGTGTGTGTGGTGTGTGTGTGTGTGTGTGTGTGTGTGTGTGTGTGTGTGTTTCTCTCCACGGCGACGTAAATGGTATTGGTTAGTTTAAAATATTTTCCTCAATAACTTTTTTTTTTCTTTTCTTATGGCTACTATATATATCGGATTTTTTTTCTTCTTTTTGAGAATTGGATGAAGACATAACATTTTTTTTCCACGTACAGTACGAATGAATATAAAACACACACACACACACACACACACACACACACACACACACACACACACACACACACAACACTTACCCACACACACACACACACACCCACGCCCACACCCACGCCCATTGATGCCTTGGTACCATTCCGCAGGAGGGGGCCCACACCCACGCCATTGATGCCTTGGTACCATTCCGCAGGAGGGGATGTTGGAGGGGCGTGTCGCGGCGTGCCTTTGGGTGTTCGTCAGGCACCTACAACGTCCGCGCCTCCGAGCTGGCCAGGCATCGCGCCCTCAGGACCCTCCGTGTGCAGGTCATACTTCTAGACGACTCCACTCAAGTGTTTGAAATTGAGGTGAGTTCATACACACACACACACACACACACACACACACACACACACACACACACACACACGCTCACACTCTTCCTTATCTTACTTATATTTCTCATTATGTTTATTTATCATTACACTCCGTTCCGTTGTGTTAATTGAATTCCTCCTCCTCCTCCTCCTCCTCCTCCTCCTCCTCCTCCTCCTCCTCCTCCTCCTCCTCCTCCTCCACCTCCTCCTCCTCCTCTTAAGATAGCAGAGAGATAACATTCCTCCACACTGGTATACAATTTCCATGCGTTCTCTCCTACACACACACACACACACACACACACACACACACACACACACACACACACACGTATAGGAAGGTTTTCTTGTCTCACTTTTCCTGCCGGAGGGAGAAATCAGTGAGGAGGAACTTTAAGTGCTCTCTCTCTCTCTCTCTCTCTCTCTCTCTCTCTCTCTCTCTCTCTCTCTCTCTCTCTCTCTCTCTCTCCTCTCTCTCTCTCTCTCTCTCTCTCTCTCTCTCTTTCTTTCTTTCTATTATAACTACAATTACTATCCAACGTGTGTGTGTGTGTGTGTGTGTGTGTGTGTGTGTGTGTGTGTGTGTGTGTGTGTGTGTGTGTATAGTGGTCAACCCGCACTTCCAAATCACACATGGACCGTTCTATCACAATACTCTCTCTCTCTCTCTCTCTCTCTCTCTCTCTCTCTCTCTCTCTCTCTCTCTCTCTCTCTCTCTCTCTCTCTCTCTCTCTCTCTCTCACGGTATTTTTCCTCCCTCTCCGATTATCTCTCCTTCGCTTACCTCCATTCCTTTCTCTCCGCTTTTCCCTCCTGTCTCCTTCCTTCCCCTTCTGTCTCTTCCCTTCCTCTTTCTCCTCCCCTTTACTCTTTTTATCTCCCCCTTTGTGTCCTCCACCTCACCCCCCTCTTCTACATTAGTATTCTCTCTCTCTCTCTCTCTCTCTCTCTCTCTCTCTCTCTCTCTCTCTCTCTCTCTCTCTCTCTCTCTCTCTCTCTCTCTCTCTCTCTCTCTCTCTCTCTCTCTCTCTCTCTCTCTCTCTCTCATACCTTCAAACACACACACACACACACACACACACACACACACACACACAGATGACCGAAAGGATGGCATTGGCTTGCCTCGTAAACTTAACACTGTCCACCTTCCTCCTCCTCCTCCTCCTCCTCCGCCGCCTCATCCCCCCCGCCACGCTATATCGATCCCACGGTCCCTTCCCCCGTCCTACCCTACTCTCTCTCTCTCTCTCTCTCTCTCTCTCTCTCTCTCTCTCTCTCTCTCTCTCTCTCTCTCTCTCTCTCTCTCTCCGAAATAAGAGATTGTATCTCTTTGAGCTGTTCATTATTTTTACACACACACACACACACACACACACACACACACACCACACACACACACACACACACACAAGAACACCACGAGTGTAGTACGTGATCCTCCAGACCATGGTGAACAACCACACACACACACACACACACACACACACACACACACACACACACACACACACACACACACACACACACACACACTCATACTCATATGGGGGACAGTCCCTGAGAATCTGTGGATGGAAGATGCTGGCGGTGACACACACACACACACGCACACACACACACACACACACACACACACACACACACACACACACACACACACACACACACACATGACAACAATACAATATTCAGCTCGCCACACACTAGTGATTGTGATGTAAATACTACTCAGGATAATAAGTGTTGGTTTAGTTAGGTAATACGAGAGTTAACCATTGCATCCGTCAACCTTGATTCCCTTCATAAGTAAACACTACACTCACCTATTATTATCTGTATTTGTTTTGTTTCATTAATATTCACTTCAACGCTAGTAAGAAATTCAATATTAAAACCTATTAAAAAAAACTCAGTGAACTTAACCTTGTGGAACTCATTTATTATTTACTCTTATGGGAGGAAATGGTCTTTTATATTTAGTGTTTTTGTGGGTGATGTGAAAAAAATTATTGTTTGAATCATTTAGAGAAAGAAAGAAAGAAAGGGAGTTGATTAATGACCAGTGTGTGTATGTGTGTGTGTTAATAACGATGCGTGTGTGTGTGTGTGTGTTAGTATTGGTGTTAATAATGTTGTTTTGGTGTTAATAACGGTGTGTGTGTGTGTGTGTGTGTGTGTGTGTGTGTGTGTGTGTGTGTGTGTTTGTTTGTGTTACAGAAGCAGGCTAAGGGTCAGGCGTTGCTTGATTTGGTGTTCAATCATCTGGAGTTGATTGAACGGGACTTCTTCGGCCTGCAGTACATCGAGGCGTGTTCCAGCAACGACAACCCCAGAGTGAGTGTGTGGGGGGGGGAGGTTGTAACACACACACACACACGCACACACACACACACACACACACACACACACACACACACACACACACACACACACACACACACACACTCAAACACAACTTTAGAATCATCAAACAAAATTGTGTCTTGTTGTTTATGATCAAAGAAAGAACTTTTTTTACATATCTTTTTTTTCAGATTTTATTTTCTCTCTCCATCGTATGTCAAATCTGTAATGGTGTGTGTGTGTGTGTGTGTGTGTGTGTGTGTGTGTGTGTGTGTGTGTGGTGTGTGTGTGTGTGTGTTTGCCCGGCTGGAGCCTGTCTGGGTTGTCGGTGACGTTTATAGATCCATTCAGAGAGAGAGAGAGAGAGAGAGAGAGAGAGAGAGAGAGAGAGAGAGAGAGAGAGAGAGAGAGAGAGAGAGAGAGAGTACCCCTTCGTACCCACAATGCCGTGTGTACTCTTTCTTTAGGCTTAAACCACATCCTGCTAATCGTCTCTTTACTTTCCTCTTCTCCCTCCCTTCCCTCCTTCTCTCCCTTTCTCTGTTTTTTTCCTCCAAGAAGGAAAGATCTACAAAAGCGAGTAGAATGACGCCTTTGTTTGTGTGTTTGTTTGTTTGTTTTGTTTGCCAAGGGTCGGCCTAGCTGGTACGGGTAGGCTGTTTTTATTCAGGTGTTTGTCAGTGTAATGATGGTAAACAGTGTGTGTGTGTGTGTGTGTGTGTGTGTGTGTGTGTGTTTCAACTATTTATTCTCTCTCTCTCTCTCTCTCTCTCTCTCTCTCTCCTCTCTTCTCTCTCTCTCTCTCTCTCTCTCTCTCTCTCTCTCTCTCTCTTAATGATTCTTTCTGTGAAGAGGGATTTCTAGGTAGCAAGTGTCTTCTCCTCCCCCTCTCTCTCTCTTCCTCCTCCTCCCCTCCTCCTCCTCCTCCTCCTCCTCCTCCTCCTCCTCTCTTCCTCTTCCTCCTGCAACGTATACCTGTTTCCTTTTCTATAGACTCCACCTCCGCCCTCATATATATTTATAGGTTCTCCTTTTTCTCCCTCCCTCCTTCCCTCCATCT
>JAXIVD010009184.1:0-5000 GCA_036785275.1 Cancer borealis | reverse complement strand
CACAAGGTAGCTGCTTCCTGTTCCTCAAAGTATCAGTGAAGGGATGACAGGAAGGTGACTAGGAAGTGCAGTTTCATGTGTTGGACAATTTACTCACTCCTTCTCGGGCTGAAAAAATGTATAGTATTGCAGTATGTTTAGTCTTTAAGGCAGATAGAAAGTTCACACTCCATAAACGTCATGTATAGTTACACCTTTTGGCTACTGGGATACATTGACACTTTGTAATCCGTCATCTTTGCCTTTGTATACATCCCTCATACTGTCATCCCCTTCACCACCCTCACCACCTTCACACAGTACACACCTTCACACAGTACACACCTTCACACCAGCACCAGAGTCACCACTTGTCTAGAGGTGCTTTCTCAAGATGATAAAGATCATTATAAAATGTTTCATGAAGTGAATGACTTTATCTTGCACAAAGCATTAGGAATGAATCATGTTGTTGTGTTCATGTTTCCGTCACCTTCTCATCATCACGTACAATGTCGCTGCAATGTTCACCTCCTTACCCGCTGCCTCCTTCTCTCGCTTCATGTAGACAGACCAGACCGAGAGTAAGCCCGACCCAAGCTCTTTCCTACAGATTGTGAAGAAAAAACTCTATAAGAAGGTACTTTGAATGTAGCTTCAGAATGACTAATCAGTTCTTGAGTGACTTAGAGTGACTAGTACTAAGGTGTGTTAACTCCTTGACGTGCCAGCTGGTGTGTGTGTGTGTGTGTGTGTGTGTGTGTGTGTGTGTGTGTGTGCGTGTGCGTGTGCGTGTGCGTGTGCTGGCTCCCTTCCCTGTACGGAGATGAAAGCTTGAGTCCTTTATGTATACTTATAACCTTCCCCATTATTATCATCTTTAGTCCTGTCTGGTACAGCCTATTAGTGAAATATGGAAGTGTGGCACAGCTCTAGGAATCTTTTTGACCCTTCCTGAAAATATTAATCTTGAGGTAATGAGGCGGCACTGCCTAAATTATTTCTATATTCTCTATATTTGTGATATTATATATTTTTTTATACCGTTATGGTATTCAACGGCAAAAACATTGACAGCAGTGACAGTGAAAATGACAGTGATTGGAAAGTGAGTAAGTTGGAGTGGTTTAGCCGGAGTGCCAGGGTGCCGGGGTCGCCTGTCTTCCTCTGCCTTAACACTCTCGGGAAGTGCCAAAACATTATCCTACAGTTGTGCCACATTTCTATTTTTAACTCACAGGCTGTACCAGGTAAGAGTGAACATTATTTATTGTGTCCTCAAGGAATTCAAACATTCATTAATGTTTTCATAAGTTTTCATCTTTAAATCACATTTTCCTTAATGATAAACACTCCTTTTGTAATATATAATTTGTTCATTTGTAATTAATTTAGTTTTTGTTACTTGAAAGTAACAGGAAGTGTGATGTAGTGGTGCACAGTATGATGAATAACAATGAATTAACACATCATTGCCTTGTGTTGCATGGTGTGTAGCAGTGTGCAGTGCAAGCCTCACCTGGAACACATCAAGGCTGCCATAGTTGTACAGTAATAGTGTTGGGAGCATCTTAGTGTTTCCGTCCCATGACTGCCATATGAATGTGTTGTAATGTAAATGTAGGCTGGACACTTACAGCCCTGCACACCTGTGTTCTGCAGGATGGAAGTGTATTTGTGTTATTACTTTGGTTATGATGATTGTGGGAATGTGTTGATTGTGCAACATAATGCACCTGTGACATGTATATACTTACTTAATGAGATGAGTTGTGTGTGGTGTGTGGTGTAACAGATGCCCGGGAGTGCTGTGGCTAAAACAGTATTATTGATTTCATCTGACATTGTCTTAATGGTGTAATGAATTGTTTTCTTTTATAACGTTACTCTACTACATATGTTTCTTTGAAATCACGTACTAAATTTATTTCCTTTGATTTTTTTGAAGATCATGAAATGGCTAGATTTCTCTTTGATTCTTTTTTTCATTACAAAAATGATGACTTCACTCTCATGATATCAAATACCTACCTGTTTACATTGTGTGTGTATTGTTACCCGACAGTCTGAGAACTATGACAGCGTTTTGGGCTTCAACTTGGGTTCCTACCGTGCCTGCAAGTGTCTGTGGAAGTCCTGTGTTGAACATCACACTTTCTTCCGCCTCCACACGCCACGCACACCAGCACGCAAGTAAGTGTGGGGTGGAAGTGTGTTAGGCTATGAGGAGCGAGGGTGGCAGGGGAGGAAATGTGTTAGGCTTGGAAGAGTAAGGCTGGGAGAGGAATAATAGCATTGTAAGCAAAAGTTTACCACAAAAATATGTTATCTATACACACACACACAAACACTCATGATTATAAGTTAAAAATGTATGTAAAAACAATACAATGGCTTGTCATACTTCATTTGTCCAATCGTTGCAACACTTGCTCCGCCTCACCCCAGGAGTCTGCTGACACTGGGCAGCAAGTTCCGATACAGTGGACGGACGGAATTTCAGGCGGTGGAGGATTGCAAGCGGAAGGCGAGGGTAGAGCGCGCCTTTGTCAGGTGAGCACCTCATAATATTACTCCTGTTCAGTGGTTTGTTAAATTGTCACGCTGTGTCAATGAAATAATCCAGACTGACTTTAGGTTCTAATTACTGTTCTAATCACTGTTGTCACTTACAAAATAGTGCCCCAAAGAGTACGTGTTTACAGTAGGTCCATTACTTTTTAGCCTCCTATCAGTATATACAATGATCCATCATCTTTTCATATGGCCTGAGAAACTGAGATTCTGTTTAAAACCACAGTGTTCTCATACATAGCACCTCAGTGGTGCAGTGGTTAGCACGTCTCACTAAGAATCTGCTGGCCCAAGTTCAATTCCAAAAGTGTTGGTCAATAAATGGGTACCTAGGGAAACCTGGGGAAGGTGAACTGTGGAAACTTGGATGTCACAGTGGCCCTGTGTCCAAGCGTAATGGATATATTTCCACCACAGCACAAGCTCAAAAGCCAATGTGATGGGAGATGAGCGGCCACACCTACACACAGCTACAGCGTGTGTCCCCAACTTTACCTTTAGCAGTGTTATCAAATTGTTGCAGAGATTGGTTGACAAATAGTGCAGTAGATGAGTGTAACAAGCTTAGTAGTGAAGTAGTAAGAGTGACTATAGTAGACCACTCAAAGAAGTTGCAATGAATTAATGGCTAGAGATGAGTGATGGAACCAGGCAAGGAGGAGGTGTGTTGTTCAGTGTGGATGCAGACTCCTTGTGTTATGTTCTGTACACCTTCACTAGGAACACACGGCACCACTATTTGACTAGAAACTGTTGCATTGACTGAGTCGTGTGAGAGAGAGAGAGAGAGAGAGAGAGAGAGAGAGAGAGAGAGAGAGAGAGAGAGAGAGAGAGAGAGAGAGAGAGACAGACAGACAGACAGACAGACAGACAGACAGACAGACAGACAGAGTGCACAGTCCACAGCCAGCTCCTAACACCTACTTTGCCTTACTCCCTCCTCTCCCAGATCTCCTTCCAAGCGATTCACTCGACAGACGGTTCCAACTCCGAGTGACCTGGGCCGCAAGGCTCGCTCAGGGTCAGGGTCATCGCTGCGACCTCGAACGGACTCTTCAGGGTACAAAGTGACCTCTCTGCAGGGCACCAAGACCCCAAAGATGGCCTGGGGTGACACTGAATCAACGCAAGAGTGAGTAAATGTGTGTGTGTGTGTGTGTGTGTTATTCTCATTATAATCATTATCAAGATTATCCTCATCAGAAGTACTTATTGTTATACTTATATTTCAAATCATTATCATTACTTTTTTCTCCTCCTCCTCCTCCTGACACTCTCCCAGGTGTGTGTGTGTGTGTGTGTGTGTGTGTGTGTGTGTGTGTGTGTGTGTGTGTGTATGTGTGTGTGTATGTGTATGTGTGTGTGTGTGTGTGTAGAGCAGGAAGAAGTCAAAGACAAGTCACGTGGTAACGGAATAGTGTGATACGATTACTGACAATTCGATTCTCTCTCTCTCTCTCTCTCTCTCTCTCTCTCTCTCTCTCTCTCTCTCTCTCTCTCTCTCTCTCTCTCTCTCTCTCTCTCTCTCTCTCTCTCTCTCTCTCTCTCTCTCTCGCTATTAATAATCTTGCTAACGGAAGGTGGGCGGGCACTGCAGGTGACTAGAGGGGGGGGGGGGGAAAGTCACCTTAAGTCACCTGGGCGTGGGCGTGGGGGGGGTGGAGGGGAGGCCATTCACCTGCGAGGGAGGTAATTGAGTCAGTCCTTGAGTCAGTCCATCATGTAAGTCAGTCTACCTTTGCCTGAGTCACGGGGGAAGTTGATATAAGTGTGTTATTATGAAGAGAGGAAAGATAATGAGAGGAGGAGGAGGAGGAGGGAAAAGGAGAGAATACAAAGATAATGAGTAGGAGGAAAAGGAAACAATACAAAGATAATGAATACAAAGATAATGAGTAAGAGGAAAAGGAAAGAATACATAGACGTGAAAGATTTACTGAAAATGTAGCGAATGAGAAAAATATAACGTTAATCTGTTCTATAAGGAGAAGGAGGAGGAGGAAGAGAGGTTAGAGGAAGAGGAGGAGGAGAGGAGGAGGAGGAGAGGTTAGAGAAAGAGGAGGAGGGAAGCGTGTTGGTTTATTATGAGGTTAGATCCTTTTGTAGCTTGCTCTCCTCTATGTATGAGAGAGGAGGAGGAGGAGGAGGAGGAAGAAGAGGAGGAGGAGGAGGAGGAGGAGGAGGAAGAAGAGGAGGGAGGAGTGACGCTCAAGGCATTTCTCACAGTAAAAAAATACCCCACTGTGTCCTTTTATGGGTCAGCCAGCGTGTGTGTGTGGGAGATGCTGCTGCTGCTCTCTCTCTCTCTCTCTCTCTCTCTCTCTCTCTCTCTCTTCTCTCTCTCTCTCTCTCTCTCTCTCTCTCTCTCTCTCTCTCTCTCTCTCTCTCTCTCTCTCTCTCAGTAAAATGATGATAATGATAATACTAACGAATTTTTCTTTTCACAG
>JAXIVD010009183.1:0-15917 GCA_036785275.1 Cancer borealis | reverse complement strand
CTGAATCATACGACCTCAAATACTTGTATATATTTTTTTTTTGTTGTATCTTCGTCTCGTTTTCACTCTCAATTCAATGACATAATGCTTTGAAAAGTGTTAGTTATCCCTTGAACAGTAATAAGTAAATTAATAGATGAATAGTTAATTGATTCGTATATAAAGTTATCCTATTTAAGATTCGTAACATAAAAACACTTTAATTATTTATTTTTTTCTTAGAACTACAGAACGTTGACTTAAAAGAAAAGTAAACATATATAGATACATACATTTCTTGACTATTCCTTGAGCGTAAAAATCTTTTATTTATATATATATTTGTATGACACACACACACACACACACACACACACACACACACACCACACACACACACACACACACACACACACACACACACACACACACCTTCCCTCACTCCCTCCCTCCTTCCATCCCTTACCTTCCTACCAGCATCCTCCCTCCCTCCCTCCCTCCCTCCCTTCCTCCCTCCCTCCCTCCCTCCCTCCCTCCCTCCCTTCCTCCCTCCCTTCCTCCCTCCCTACCTGTTTGCCTGCCTGCCTGCTTTTGGCATGCAAGGGGGGGGGGCGGGGGGGGTCACTGTCCCTTTGACATTGGGAAGGTGGACGAGTCCGTGAGCTGTGAGGAAGACGTGTTATGTGTGAGGTGGAGGCTGCTGGAATGAGGGTGATGACGTGGCCTGTTAACGAGGGGAGAAGGTGATTTGATAGTTAGGGTTGTTGTTGTAGTTGGAGTGGTATTAGTGGTTATTGTTGTTGTTGTAGTAGAAGTAGAAAAAGAGAGATGAAGTAGAGAGGAAAAAAATAAATAGAGAGAGTAATAAAGAAAGTTAGAGAGAGAAAGATAGAGATTCACAGTTAATAACAAGTCTTTTGAATTTATTGATGCCAAACTTATTAAACACCACAATTATGAGATCTTTCCCCCCATCACACACCCCATCACACCCCCCACCCACTTCACACCCACACATCCTTACACCCCCTTACACCCCCTCACATCTGCGTACAAACACCCCTCGTAATATGTTAACTTATACTCCTTTTTTATATCCAGAGAAATATTGAGAAAAGAAGAAAATAAGTATATGAAATTAAGACTTTTTTTTATTTCCTTTTATTTTTGTTTTTATTTATTTCTTAAACTGAAGGTAAATATGTTTTTTTTATTCTTATTTTATTTATTTTTTTTTTTGTGGGTGTTTCTTTTCCTTTTTTTTTTTTTTTTTTTTTTTTTTTTTTTTTTTTTTTTTTTTTTTTTTTTATTTTTTTTTTTTTTTTTTTTTTTTTTTTTTTTTTTTTACGCCGTGTGATGCTAGTTTGTTTAGGCGAGGAAATGGAAATGGAAATAAGACAGTCATGGTGGTGTGTGTGTGTGTGTGTGTGTGTGTGTGTGTGTGTGTGTGTGTGTGATGAGGGCAAACACTACACACACACACACACACACACACACACACACACACACACACACACACACACACACATACACACACATGTTTCCCGTTCTCGTGTTTTTTATGATTTATTTTCATGTATTGACTTTCTTCTTCTTTTTGTAGTCACGGTAATAACTTTGTATCATAAAATCCCTTTCTGTCATTTCTTTCAGTATTTTTTTTCTTTCTTTCTTGCATTTTTTAATTTCTTTTTAATCGCTTTCTTCCAATTCCCTCTTAAATCGTGACGAACTTTTTTTTTTTTCTTTTAATCAAATGGAGTGTGTGTATCAGTTGATCAGTCAGTCTCCAGTTAATTAGTTTATCCGTCAGTCAGTCAGTCAGGCGTTTAATCATAATCAAATAAGTAAATAAATAAATAAATGAATAAGTGAATAAATAAATGAATAAAAGTTGAAGGTCCTACATCTTCAAAAAAGTAAAAGGTTCGTGAGTCGTGTTATGGAGTATCTTTGTTTTTTTCCATAAATATAAATATAATCATTTTTATCTCAGGACACAGAGTCAAGCATCCTGTTGTGTGGATAGATAGATTGTAGTAGTAGTAGTTGTTGTAGTAGTAGTAGTAGTAGTAGTAGTAGTTAGTAGTTGTTGTGTTGTTGTTGTTGTGTTATTCCATGTAGTGACAAATGATGTTAGGAATGTATGGAAACGTGATTGTGCATATTTTTAACACACACACACACACACACACACACACACACACACACACACACACACACACACACACACACACACACACACACACATCTACCCACACATTATTTTCTATCCTTGCACAAGCCTCCCCTTTCCTCCTCCTCCTCCTCCTCCTCCTCCTCCTCCTCCTCTTCCTCCTCCTCCTCCTCCTCCTCCTCCTCCTCCTCCTCCTCCTCCTCCTCCTCCTCCTCCTCCTCCTCCTCCTCCTCCTCCTCCTCCTCCTCCTTCACGCCTTAATCCTCCTCCTTTTCCCCCTAGCTGAGCGCAAGACATCGCTGGGCAAGGACTGGCACTCGAGTTGTCTTCGATGTGATAAGTGCAACAAGACCCTCACGCCAGGGAGCCACGCCGAGCACGACGGCAAACCCTACTGTAACACTCCTTGCTACAGCGCACTCTTCGGACCTGGTGGTGAGGGAAACTATTGAGTATTACCTTAGTCTCCCCTTCACTCTTGTCACCCTTACTCGTTTTCTTTTACTGTTTTTCCTGTTTTTTTTTTCTTTCTGTACAGTGGTTCTTCTTTCTTCTGCCTCTTCCCTGCTTTATCTCCTTCCTTCCATGTTAGTTAGGTCACTCATGCTGTCTTTTTCTACCTTACCACCTGTCTATTTGTACTCTTACCTGTCTCCTAGTACTCTTACCTGTCTCCTTGTACTCTTATCTGGCCTCCTACTACTCCCATCTGGTCTCCTAGTACCCTCTATCCCCCCTCTCCCTTGTACTCATCTACCCTCAACTATCCATCCCTTTCATCCATCCACTTGACCTTCCCTACAGACACGTCCTCAACATTCACTCAACTCTCCTTCTAACCTAATCTACTCAACTCCCTTATGGTATTTCCACCCTATTCTCTCACCCTTCATCCTGTCTTGTCAACAAACTTTTTTTTATTACTATTATTGTTATCTTATCATGAATAGAACGTCTCACTGGCGTCATACCGTTGACCTTTTAGCTTCCGAAGGTGACAGTGTGTAATAATAAACTTTCACTGACTTTTCTTTCTCTCTATATATATTGGGTTTTTTTAGTTCAGCCTCCTTATACTGAGTTTATACAACACTTATTCCCTTTTATACTTAAACCATTACAATCCTATCTATTATTTAAACACAGGCTTCAATCCCTTATATAGTTACCCCAAGTACATTAATAACTACAACATGAAGACTTTACTCATAACACTTCATTAATTTCCTAACTCCTTCCCTGCAGGTTATGGTCGTGGAGGCACCGAGAGCTTCAAGTACGACGACAAGAAATAAGAGGTTCAGGCGGCGTGGCATGTCGTGGCGTGGGACTGGCGACTTAGTAAAATGGAGAAGGAAGGCAAGGCAAGGCAAGGCAAGGCAAGGCAAGGCAAGACCAGACCAGGCAAGGCAAGGGAGAAGTATAGTATTGGGTTTGTCACTACCATTCCCACCGCTGCCACCAATTGTGTTACCGCCGTATGAGTCGTGTTTTAATATTTCATCTTATTTTAGCGTAATGTTTTGATTGTAGTTGAATAGATAACAGTTGCCATTAGAGGTGTTTAGCTTTTAGTTGTATTGTTTCCTTTAATGGTTGTTAGAGGTGGATATCTGATTGTAGTTGTATTGCATGTGTAGTATGATTTAAGATAGTGTTGTGCGTTAGTGTGTAGCGTTGCATGTTGTGTAGTGTTAATGTATGTCACGCTGTATTGTGAGTAGCTTGGCGTTGTATTCTGTAGTGTCAAGTTGTATGATACAGCGTAACGGTATATCGTATGACGTAAGGTTGCCTCATTAACGTTGTAATACAGTGTAAACTTATCTCATTTAACAAAAGTATGTTGATATTTCACTAAAGTTGCATTTTGTAAACGTAAAGCAACGTTTGTCTTGTATTAAACGTTTAGCCAACACTAACACTGTATTGTAGGTGAACGTTGCTGTACTAACGTTTGCTGTAATACCCTCAAGTTACAGCAGAGGGAAACGTTTCCTCACAATTGCAACGTTTTCGTACAAATATTGCTTGCTAACGTTGTGTTGTATTGCAAAACGTTTTCCTTTTTACAAACGTTTGGTGTATGGTGTTTGTTTGCAATATACTGCGTGCACACTAAGGACTGGTGGTGTGATTCCCTCGTGTGTGTGTGTGTGTGTGCGGGTGCGTGTATGTGTGTGTGTTTGTTTGTGTGGTTTTGGCATGAAATTAATAATAGCAAGACAAGAAAATACCTGAAACACACACACACACACACTGACTCAATTTACTGGAGAAAGGTAATTAAATCTCTCTCTCTCTCTCTCTCTCTCTCTCTCTCTCTCTCTCTCTCTCTCTCTCTCTCTCTCTCTCTCTCTCTCTCTCTCTCTCTCTCTCTCTCTCTCTCTCTCTCTCTCTCTCTCTCTCTCTCTCTCTCTCTCTCTCTCTCTCATGCCCATATATAGCCTATAGTTGTGTATTAAAGAGTAAAAAAATACTGAGAAATTAACCTGAAAGTAGTCTTAACAAGGGGTAACCGGGGATCGAACCAGTGACAGCATGCTCGAGGTACACAGTTCTATCCATTGAGCCATCCATGCAAGGTAAACAAGCAGTCAGAACATCATGGTTTATTTAAATACCAAAGCGTTACATAGTTTCCTAGATATATCAGATCAGGAAGCTTAACTATATATTATAAACCACTAATTATTGTTACATCTCAGATCTTTGGTCATGCTAGCTTACGATTATTATTACTATTATTATTACCATTATTATTATCATTATTATTATTATTATTATTATTATTATTATTATTATTATTACCTAATTCATTACAGAGAAGATCTAAATATATTTCCACGTTTGTTTAATTGCAAAGATATTTACAATGTATCTTAATATAGTATAACACCACACAAAAAATAATGATAATAATGAAGAGTAAGTTCCGAGCATTCGAGTTGGTGTCAGTTGCATCAGATTCGAACATTGAGTTTGTTTACATTGAAGCAAACGAAGCAGTGTGTGTGTGTGTGTGTGTTTACTTTTTGAATTTGTTGTACATATAGACGCCAGCGAAGGTCAAGCCAATGGAGATAACGAGCATTGAGACACCCAGGCCCGCCATGTCACCTGCAAGGGAAGGAAAGAAAGGAGAGAAGAGAGGAGGAAGGAAGGTTAGTTAGTAGTGTTTAGGTAAAGTAGGCAAGGACTCACCCACTCACTCACTTTCACTCACTCACTCACTCACTCACTCACTCACTCACTCACTCACTCCTTCACTCCTCCACTCCCTTACTTACCAGGTCCGTAGATGTAGCTGGAGTACTTGTTATGGGAGTATCTATCCCGGTTTTGCCCTTCGTAGTAGTCCCCTGAAGGAAGGAAGGAAGGAAGCAACAGTCAGTCAGCCTCAGAGCAATACATGATTCACTCACTACCATTTATGTTTACTATCTCTACTATTACTCTTCATTACTACTACTACTTCTTCACACACACGCACACACACACACACACACACACACACACACACACACACACACACACACACACACACACACACACACACACACACACACACACACACACACACACACACACACACACACACACACACACACACACGCACGGGAGTAGTGGTCGCAGGTGAGGGAGTCGCTGATCTGTGTGCCGTCGTCTGAGTAGTGATCTTGGGTCAGGAAACACGTCACCCCAGACGCAGCCTCCACGCAGTAGTCGAACCCGTTACACCCGAAGTCAGGGTCATCCTCGCACTCCTGTCAACCAGCCAATACACCTTTGTTTTAATTTTTATGTTCACACTAATTGGTTTACCTGTGTTTAGTTTTTTTTCATCATTTTTTGTCACTCTTAATTTGGTTTTTAGTTCTCATGTTCACTCTACAATTCTTACCTGTGTTTAATTTGTTCACTCATGTCACTCTTAATTAACTTAGTGGTACACGTATACTATGGCTTCACTGCACACACACACACACACACACACACACACACACACACACACACACACACACACACACACACACACACACACACACACACACACACACACACACACACACACACACACACACACACACCTGGGCACAAGCAGAGGGTGTGGTGTCCTTGATGTACCTGTCCCTTGAGCCACTAATCTTCTGCTTGGAGTGTTTGGTGAAGTCCACGAGGGCGTTACCTGGAGAGAGAGAGAGAGAGAGAGAGAGAGAGAGAGAGAGAGAGAGAGAGAGAGAGAGAGAGAGAGAGAGAGAGAGAGAGAGAGAGAGAGAGAGAGAGAGAGAGAGAGAGAGAATAACAGATTAGTACTAGATTTGTTTTGTTTTATTATAATACATTTGCACACTGTTCTTACCTTTATAACTGTATGCATGTGTGTGTGTGTGTGTGTACGTACGGGAGTAGTGCATGCAATCCCTGCTGGTATTGAACATGGTGTCAGGGGCGTTGGCGGTGTGGTGGTCGTACAGGTTACACTTAAATGAGTCGAGGCAGAAGTCAAACGACCTGAGAGAATGGGAGAGAGGTTGAAGACTTAATACTTAGCCTAACCTAACTTAACCTTACATTAAATAGAGTCGAGGTAGAAGTCAAAGGGCCTGAGGGAATGTGAAAGAGGTGGGAGGGAGGAGAGGTAAAAAGGGAATGAGGATGAAAAGAGAGATTGAGAAAGAAAGGCAGAGAGGAAAGAAAAAGTAAATGCAAGTAGGGAATGAATGAAAGGAATGGGGGAAAAAAAAAACAGGCAGTAGGCAAGACGAAGCAATGAGGGAAGAAAAAAAACACAGGGAGAAAATAAATTAATGCATAAATAACAAAAAAAAGGAGTGACAAGATAAAAAATAAAAACAGACAGACAAAAGAAAGAAAAGGAAGAAGGAAGGAGTCGGGAGGGAGAGGAGGTGGAGGGGAGGAGTGAGTTAACAATTCCATACCTGCAGGTGAAGTCCGTGGTATTGTCGCACAGGTAGGCACATCTTTCCACAGTGAGGGTGGTGTGGATAGCCTTAGGATCGCCCAGGTACACTAGGCCCTCCAGATGAGTGTAGTCATTAGTATGTGCACCTGGAAGCATGGAAGGGGTCAGGATACATACACGCTACAGTACGCTTTGCCGCTGTGCTCACCCTCGTATCCTCAACTCTAAATTTGCTATTGAGATTAAATACTTCACGCAGGATACAAAAATAGAGTCTGACATCTAGTTTATCATTGTTTACCCTTCTCAGACTGCATCGTACACTCATTTATCAAACAAAACAAACACGAATAGCTATTACTTGATCCTTATATTCGCTGCCCTGAAATAATATATCTATGGATGAAGAAAAAAAAACATGGTAAAACAGAAGCTGCCTTGTGTAGATAGGTCAGCTAGCCTCTTGCAGCCTTTTTTTTATCTCAAACGGAGGCGTAACTACTAGATATATACTCACGCACTACAACGACGCAATCGGACTGTTTAACGAGGTGGTTGTCGGGGGGTGGGGCTTCTTCCACCTGAGAGGACAGCATGCAATCCTGATTGTTGTAGCAATAGGAGAAGGTCTCACATTCGAAGCTCACCTGACCCAGACACTTCGTAAGGCACTTGGCGTAGCTCACCTGTTTAGGAAGGTGGATGGGTGAGTGAGGGGAGATTATGAGGTGAGGAGAAGGTCGTAGTGAGGAGATAATAATGTTAGTACTTCTCTTTCTCTGTCTGTTTCTATTTTTTTCTCCCTCACCTGTTTGGGAAGGGGAGGTGGATGAGTGAGTGAGGGGAGAGATGTGAGACTGTGAGGTGAGGGGAATAGGTAGTAGTGAGTGAGATAAGTTATGTGGATGTTAGTGCGTCTCTTTCTCTCTCTGTTTTTCTCTCTCACCTGTTTGGGAGGGGAAGGTAGATGGGTGAATGAGGGAAGATTGTGAGGTGAGGGAAAGGTAGTAGTGAGGAGATAATATTAATGTTTCTCTGTTTGTTTATATTTCTTTTTTCTCTCATCTGTTGGGAGGGAAAGGTGGATGGATGGATGAAAGAGTAGCAGTTCGTGAGGGAAGACTGTAAGATGAGAGGAAAATATAATAGCGAGTGAGTTAAGTAATGTATAGATATTCGTGCGTCTCTTTCTCTCTCTCTTTCTGTTTCTTTCCCTCACCTTGGTCAGTTTGAGGTCTGTGTACTTGTTGATCAGCTTCCCTCGCTTGTATGCTAGGAAGAAGTCATCACGGAGAAGGTCAACGAACACTGGGTCGTCGCCAATGATTTCCGTCTGCTCAAATATCGCGTAGTACTTCCCAATCTGACTCTGTGGGGTTAGATGTGAGGTTAGGAGGGGTGGTGAGGGTGTGGTTAAAAGAAGGGGGGGTGAGGTTTGAAGGAGGGGTGAAGGTAAAACTGTGTTGTTAGAAGGAAGAGGGATGAGAAAATACAAAAAAATTATTACGTACGTACTTACATATTTCATTTAAGATAGCGTTTGTTTAGTTTCCGTACACACACACACACACACACACGTACGTACATTTCCTTCGTGGTCTGTGTAGGGTATTTCAATAGTAAATTCTCCCGTTATGATCTTCTCCCCTAGTATCGCCTCCACCTCAAAGTTAGGTTTCTGCACTGCATTGTTATTGGTGACGAGCGCCTTGTTGTAGTGAGGACACGCCTTGATGTCCAGCGGCTGCCCGGGTGAATTCTTGTAGTTACTTAGGTAGCAAGTCCTTCCATCACCCTTGCACTTGTAGAACGATCTGGAGTGAGGGAATATAGAAAAAAAACGTGTGATTTTTAAAAAGGTATACATAAGAGTGAAAAAATTTAACTTAGGACGATTTGAAGTGAGGGAAAAAAACGTATGATTTTTAAACGATTTATATACATAGGCGTGGAAAGAAAAGACTTAGGACGATCTGAGGTGAGAAAAAAAATATTATGATTTCTAAAAGGTATACATAGAAGTAAAAAAAAAAAAAATTGACGTAATGTTAGATGAGATTTTGACTTACTTGCAGATAAATTTATCGTGGATGAGGCAAAGGTAAGCACAGGCGTCCACATCATGTATGGCAAAATTGAGCTGTGGAAGGAGGAGGGAGAGGTGTTAGACAAGAGAGAAAGAGAGAGAGTAAAAATAAATCTAGGCAGGCAAAGAAACAAACCAACAGGAGAACGAACGAACGAATGAATAGAGGAAACAAAACAAGACGATAAAAAGTTAGTAAATTAAAAAAAAATAATCAAATAAAGATAGACACGAAACAGATTTTATACTGAAATCAACAAAAAACAGGCAGACACAGACCTAAACAAACAAACAGACAGACAGACATAAAACAAAACAGACAGGTAAACAGACAGACAGACAGGTGGATCATTACTTTGGTGTCAGAGGTGGTTGGTTTCTTGTCGTCCAGCTGGTGGAATTGGAGGTGGTAAGGGGAAGGCTCAAGGATCAGCATTGTGGCGTAAACCAAATCACTCAGGTCGTGGTCCAACTGAAGGGAAAAAGTGGAAGTGAGGGGAAATAATGAGTAAGGGAGGGAAAACTGTGAAAATAAAGGGAAATAATGAATAAGGGATGGGAAATGATGAGTAAGGGAGGAAAAAATAATTAGTAAAGGAGGGAAAATAATGAGTGAGGGGAAATAATGAGTAAGGGAGTTGTTTGGCTACTCCACTACTGTCCTCTGCCTCCTCCTGTGTACTAACTCACCTGCACCTCCGGGAATCTAACGTAAGAAGACTTGGTTTTGTCCGCCACGTACTGAATCAACATTTTCTTGAAGCCGTTTGGTTTCTGAGAAGCGCCATGTAACCAGTCACCTGAGGGAAGGAAGGAGCGAGATGTGAGTTTACTGGATAAGAAAGGAAGGGATAGAAAGTAGTGAATAAGAAGGGAGGGAAGGATGATTGTGAGAGACAGAAAGATAATTATAAAGAATAGAGGAAGAGAGGGAAGGGGAAAAAAAGCCAGATACATGGAAGAAGAACAATCATAACAAGAAAGAGGAGGAGAAACGAAACTAAACTAAAATCACAAACCCACATCACTCACCAACAAAAGTAATCTTCAGCCAAGTTCTTTCCGTTGGTAGATCCATGCACTCCCCTACGTGGAAAGGATTGAAATCGTATTCTTGGAAGGAAGTTTGCATGTGGAGGAGATACAAGGTGTCGCGGTACATGATTTCATTAGTGTTGTTGTCGTAATACACAACGGCGTCCATTCGTACAGGTAGAGACTGGCCTTCCACCTCCCCTTCCAGCTGCACATCTTTCTGCGTTGGGTTGAAGGGAAGAGAGGGGAAAGGGTGAGGGGAATGGAAGGGAAATGTTCAAATGGGAAGGATGGTTTCAGAAGTGTGGTGTTCATTCTTTGTGGCTTTGGCGATGTTCCTTGCTCTCTCTCTCTCTCTCTCTCTCTCTCTCTCTCTCTCTCTCTCTCTCTCTCTCTCTCTCTCTCTCTCTCTCTCTCTCTCTCTCTCTCTCTCTCTCTCTCTCTCTCTCTCTCTCTCTCTCTCTCTCTCTCTCACCGAGGTGAAATGGTAATCTACGACCACTTTCTTGTAGTTTTGCTGTGTCTCCGGGTTGTAGATGTCGTCCCTAACAGCCGTCCAGCGCATGGTCTTGATGCCCCGCGCGTCGGTGGAGAACCCGGTGAAAATGTACCTGGGATGAGTGAGTAAGTGGGTTAGTGAGTGAGTAAAAACAAAAGACTAAGAAAAATACATTCAATAAACCCAGGAAATCAATAATAAATAAGATAAGCAAAAAAAATAACAAATAGATAAACCCCGCCTTGAAAATAAGAAAAAGCCAAAGAAAACGGAACAGTAGTACTACTTTCACGCACTTATCATCGAGGTGGAATAGGTTGTTAGGGTCGGCCATGATCACTCCGCCAATAGTACCACTCCCTACTTGGTTACCCAGCTGGTTAGCGTCAAGGGGACGCATCTGGCATTCTCCGGAGTCCATCTCAATACGATACTCGATTCCTGGTGAAAAGAGAGAGAGAGAAAGAGTGAGTTGAGTTGGTTGGTTAGAGGGGCGTAGAAAGGCAAGTACAGTGAAGAAAAGTAGAGGAGGAAGGAAGAGATGATAAGGATGAAGGGAAGGAATGAAATAAAAGAAGAGGATGAGATGATGAAAGACGAGGATGTAAAAATGAATAAGTTAGTTGAAGGAATAGGAGGAAGATGAGGCGATGAGGAAAATGTTGAGGACAAGAACAACGCATTGGAAAAGAAAAAAAAGACCAAAACCAAAAACAAAAGCGAGAACTAAAACCAAGACCAAGACCAAGGAGACATTCACTCACCAGTATTATAATCATGAATACTCTTGTAGGCAGCAACGGGGTCTTGTGCGTCCTGGCCGGGGTTCACGTCCAAACGAAGGAGTTGCATCCAGTTCGCGTAGTAGAGCTGGAGGAGGGAGGAGGGGAAGGTGTTAGGCAGGGAGGAGGAGAGAGAAAAAGTGGAAGGAGGGAGTAAAAATTAAAAGGAGGAAAGAAGAGAGATTCAAGGAAGAGAAGCTGGAAGAAAGGAGAGAATTGGAAAGAGAAAGAAAATATACATAATATTTAAACAAAAGGATGATAAGACGGAAACAGAGACAGAGAGAAAAAGAAACAGAGAATAAGAAACAAGAAGAAAATTGAAAGTAATACAACCATAATGAAAAACAAAATCAGTAAACAAGAGAGAGAGAAAAAAAAAGAGCCTAAGGGAACCCAACTTACCCACGCCTTAAATACGAAGGGTTTTTCTGGGGAACCTCTCGACCTCGCCACAGTCTCAATGAACACCTGGAACTTGTCGGGGGCGTTCGGGGGCTTGATGTAGTCATTGTCCAACGTCACCCTCCCTTTGCACGCCAAGCCCTCCCACACCTAGAGCAGGAAGGAGATCGTGCAGGACAAGTCAGTTAGAGAGAGAGGAAAGGATATGTTTCAGAAAGCAAAGAAAAAAAATTGGGGACAAACAAGTGATTTTTTTTTTTTTATAGTGACGAGTGTGTGTGTGTGTGTGTGTGTGTGTGTGTGTGTGTGTGTGTGTGTGTGTGTGTGTGTGTGTGTGTGTGTGTGTGTACGTACCAGGAATCTTTCTTTCCGTCTCGGGTCCACGTAGGGTTGAAAGTCCGAGTACTCGTAGTAAATGGTTTGGTTAATTACTGGTTTTTCTACGTCCCATGGATCGCCTTGGGGACCCCACACCTGCAATGACGGGGGAGGGAAGGCTTAAGAGGCACATTAGTGAGACTTTCTTTTATTATCATCATCATTATCATTATCATTAATCACACCCTTCTTAATTCGGCCCTGTCTCATATAGTCGTAGGTAGGGGAATCAACATATTTGTTGTAGTAGTAGTAGTAGTAGTCGTAGAACCACCACCATCACCACCACCTTTAGAACCACCATGTATCACCCTAACGCCTTTACCGTAACAAGCAGCGGTGCCTTCAACGCCACACCATCCAGCGTGTGGCCGTAAGACATCGTCCATTCATCAGCGGCGTAGAAGTAATTGATGACATGCCCAGACGGGTGGGAGAGGGTCCATTGGTAAGCGTTGATACCTCGTACCTTCGTCTCATTTATGTAATGCTGTTTGAGGGGGAGGAGAGAGAGGGCCGAAGAGGGGTTACTGGTGTGTGTTAAGCATTACTGGGTTACTGGTAGTTATTATTTACCTTTGAATACCTGTTTAATCATAACGCGTGTTTGTAATTCACGCTCCCGTATAGCCTACTGATGTTATCTTCTTGTTCCTTCTACTTGCTCCTTCTACTGTATCCCTTAATTAATGTTGCCTAGTTCCTGGTGTGTTTTAAAATAATTGGTCACTGATTTCATAGTCCTAAGTTGTCTGTCAGGAATTGATTGACAATGATGAAGAGGGAGGGAGGAGGAGGGACGGTGAGGGAGAATGAAAGGTGTGGAAGGAGGATTTGAATGATTGAAGAGAGAGAGAGAAAGGAGGAGGAGAGACGGATGAGAGTGAGGAGAAAAGATATAGAGATTAATAAGAAATGGTTAGTTGGGAAGTGTCTCATTATTAGAGTACACCATGTTCTATTCATCAGGAAAACGAAAAGAAAACGAGGAGTGATCGATGCGCATTTGTTCCACGCAGGGAGAGACTGGGTGGAGGAACAGCGTGGGCTCAGAGACTGTCCATCCACCGACTACTCCACTACACTCTACTTAGGGAAGGAGGTATGTGTCTATCTGTTGCACTTCCTTTGCAGTACAGCCAACATCCTTGACCCTCTACATTACACCTGCACTGAGGAATCATAGCGGTGAGTGTTTCTTTATTTGTTTACTGTTCAATTAGTTAACAATACGTAGTGAAAACATGTGTTACCTTCTTCATCTAATTGTCTGCTCATGTTACGTTGTTCCTGTATGTATGTCTGTCTATGTCTGGCTGGCTTAGTATTAGTTTTTTACACTATCGTTGCATGTCCATAATATGTTCATACTTAGCATAGTGATAATGAAGTTAATGAGCTGATTGGTAGTTATTTGTGAGGTCATTCGGCCCCGCCCCTTCCTGAGCCTGATTGGCTATTGGATTGGGACGTCAGCGTGGTGTGGTGTGGTGTGGTGACTAACAGTAGTTCACATTATAGGTGGAAGAACGATAGTTGTTCACTCAGTAATCGTAATTTTTGTGCAGTGATGATGTTTAGTGATGTCACACACACACACACACACACACACACACACACACACACACACACACACACACACACACACACACACACACACACACACACACACACACACACACACACACACACTATGATCGTCTTCTATTTTCCTATATTAGCAGTGTGTGTGTGTGTGTGTGTGTGTGTGTGTGTGTGTGTGTGTGTGTGTGTGTGTGTGTGTGTGTGTGTAAGGAGGTGTCGCAATCTAGACACACACACACACACACACACACACACACACACACACACACACACACACACACACACACACACATATATATATATATATATATATATATATATATATATATATATATATATATATATATATATATATATATATATATATTATTTACAATAAATCAAACTTTTTCATTAATTCATGCATATAGAAGTCAACCAAGAATCAATATATAGAATTACGCGTTATTCTATTCAACGATTTATTCATTTATTTATCCATTTATATATTTACATGCATGATAATTCTTACTTTACATTCATTTAATAAGTATTACCTTGTACGTACTACATGAACATATATTTTAAAACCGTGATGCAGTGGAAGGACACGATAAGAACCAGAGAAAATATAAGAAATTAACGATAACTGATGGAAGAAAATGACGAATGACAAAGAATAAAGGAAAGGAATTATTTATTGTGAATAGAGAAGATAATGAAGGTATGGGAAGGAAGGCGTGAGGGATTTATAGTGAATGGGAAAGAGGGAAGGAAATCGTGAAGGATATCAGGTTTGGACTGACCGTTTCCTTCTCGAAATCCTTAGGGATCCTTAGGAGAGCCGAAGGACCGTAAACAAAGTTCTGCTTCCCTACGCTAGAGTGAGAGTCGTCGTACAGCCAACCCCACAGCCTGTAATTGTCTTCCTCCTCCAGCCTGTAATGTAAGCCAGTCTCCATTGAAACACACACACACACACACACACACACACACACACACACACACACACACACACACACACACACACACACACACACACACACACACACACACGGAAACTTAAATAATAATATAATTACCAACAAATTATAGCATTATATCAATAACATCGTGAGAGGAGGGTTAAGCAGAGGAGAGTTAATGAGAGGAGAGGAAAGAAGAGGAGAGGACTAGACTAACCCGCTTGCAGTACAAGAATAGTTATCTACTAAGAGGAATGATTGTTGGCTTTTAGTGTAGTAGTTGTTAGTGCTGAGCTTCCCTCTCGATGTCACCTCCACCATTCCCTTCTCCTCCTCGATGCAGTACAACTCGTCCACCAGCATTGTTGTACCTGGGTCCTGCAAGGCGAGGTGATGGTGATGACACACACACACACACACACACACACACACACACACACACACACACACACACACACACACACACACACACACACACACACATACATATATACACATACACCTTACAATTGAGTGAAATCTTTATTTTGTGTCATCTTTGATTTCTTTTGGACAAGTGTGTGTGTGTGTGTGTGTGTGTGTGTGTGTGTGTGTGTGTGTGTGTGTGTGTGTGTGTGTGTGTGTGTGTGTGTGTGTGTGTGTGTGTGTTTATATATATATTACGTTAGGTAAGCATTTTACATAGTATATAAAGCTCTTAAAAGTCTTGTTTACCTATTTATCTTCTTAGTGTATTTTCTGCATTGAATACTTTAGACATTTATGCGAGTGCCTTATTAGCTCTGCAAGCTTAATTAAGTTTACCTCTCATTTTTTGTAGTACGTTTTCTTCTACAGGGAACCGGTAATCGCAAGTAGGCTTTCTTATAACGTTTTTAATTGTCCTTGGCCGGATCTCCAATAGCATAAAAAAGTAATAAATAAAACCGCACGCCTTCAGACTCACCAAATCCGGGAAGTTGACGATGACGTGAGAGTCGTAGGAACCCTCGATCACTTTCCAGATGTCAGGCAGATCTGGGTCTTCCGCTGTCACCACCACCGTCGCCACCGCCGCTAACACCATTATTACCGCCGCCGCCACTCTTACCGTCTCCTGTAGGAATGAAAGATAGATTGAAG
>JAXIVD010009182.1:2500-7500 GCA_036785275.1 Cancer borealis | reverse complement strand
TGCAGGAGGCGAGCGTAGAGGGAGGTGGAGAGCGGTAAAGTGTGAAGCCCAGGCGAAGAAAAGGAGAAATGTATGAGAAAATATTCTACACTCTCGACGCTGCGAGGTGTCCAGGGGCAAGGAGGTGTCGGCAGCTAATGAATATTAATAATCCTGAGTGTAAGACTTCCCGCCAGCGACGGGTTGCCGAGGGGGTGTAAATGATTCCCTCGTTCCCTCGTTACTGCGATGCCTTTTGTGCCTCCATCATTTTCCTCTGTGTTCCAATTATTCCCAACTCTCTCTCTCTCACCCGCGTGGCAGCACCATTGTTCCTGCTACTCTTTGTATGTATATATTATTTCTAACTATGTATTTTTATTTTCCTGCCTGAACCCGTGCTACAGCTTCACTTATCATTGGTAGCAGCAAGAAACTGACCAGGCGGGGTTGGAACGAGTAAATCTTGGTATGGCAAACTGATGACCTTAAATGGAGCTTTATAGCCATTCATCTTGGCGGAAATGTGATGGGGTTTGCTGCCAGAATACTGATCAAGAGGAAGAGTGGAAGGAGGGAGGGAAGGGCAAAGGTAGGACGTGAGGGCAGGGAAGGAATGGTGTGCGTGGGAGGGTGTGGAGGCAGAGAGAGGGAAGATGCTGGAGGATGTGGAAGACGGGAAGTAAGGAAATCGGTGGTAGAGGGACTTGGAGGACATTAATATATGGAATTGACTTGTGAGAATAATGGCATGAGAACCTGGTGAGATGTACTGGTAGGTCTTTGTGAAAGAGATAAAAGTAACTAAGTAATTAAGGATTATAACGATGGGAAAAAAAAGTAATAGCGAGTTTTAAAGTGCTTTAAGTACATAATGATGGTATTTAGTTAAGCTGACGAGATATTTCAAGAGGATGGGAGATGCTGAGTTGTCTGTTTATTAGAGTGCAGAGTGCCATGATGGTGACGGATGATGTTAGGGGATGGTGCAAGTCCTTTCTCCTATCTAGCGAGGGCAGGGGATGATGGACGGGATAGTGAGGTGCATTTGAAGATGACTTAGTCGAGGTAGGCGAACACAGGTTGTTGTTGATGAGGAATGGCGTGGTGTCAAAGTACCTGGCGCATCAAGTTCACTTAGAAGGATTGCTACCAGAGCATCACCGTCATCCTGCCGTGAGCTTAGTTTTTATGGGTCAACGGGTTCAGTGACGCCGTGCAGGAGGCTGCGGTGCTACTGGTGGCGCGTCACGCGTTAACCCCTGACCACCTCTTACCGAGGCTTACCTATTGCTCTTGAGGGCCTACCTGAAGCCTCGTAAATGGTACATACACGTTAGAAGCTTTTCGTTTACAATTACAACACAATTTATGGGTTTACAGATACATATCATTTCCATTTGGAGAGCCCCGAGGCCACCAGCACTGCCGCTCTTGTCCTCACCTGGTGGTTACGGGGTCCTGAGGGGTCTCGGAATGGTGCGGGAAGGCGGTGAGGGAATTCGCAATGAGTGCCTCCGCCGCTGCCTGCTGCTACACCATGTATTAGACTGTTTTATGTGCGGAGTTGACGGAGGAACCTGCTGCTTGTATTTCATTATTCGTGTATATTTCCAGCATATTAATAGTGTCAGTGAATCTCGGCATATTGTTTACCATTTACTAAATCTTGTGTGTGTGTGTGTGTGTGTGTGTGTGTGTGTGTGTGTGTGTGTGTGTGTGTGTGTGTGTGTGTGTGTGTGTGTGTGTGTGTGTATACTCTCCTCACCGGCCTGTTTCTCTTCCCACAGGCTGGCCGTCGCCGGGGAGGTTCGTGGGTGAAGACTCCAGGTGCACGTCGGCCTGAGGTGGCCCCCGTCACCCTCCAGGGATGGCTGTACAAACAAGGGGCCGATGGACTCCACCTTTGGAAGAAGCGTTGGTTCGTCCTTTCAGAGTACTGCCTCTACTACTACAAGGGTAAGTGTTGTACCGCTGGGAATTACTCCTACCGTTACTACTGACATTATGTACTACTACTACTACTCCTACTACTACAAAGCAGTTGATTGGCTTCCTTATCTTTGCTTGAATTGAATTGAACGCAGCATCTGTACTACATAAGGATGCACGTAATGGCATATTGTACGTACTTCCTATAACGATCACAAGAGTAATCAGTAGTAAAGTAAGCATCATGGTGTGGCGAGAGACATGTTCAATCAAGGTTTACCATGTCTCACAATGGTCGAGAGAGAAAAAAAGGAAAGAGAAAAGAGAGAGAGAAGAGAGAGAGAGAGAAGAGAGAGAGAGAGAGAGAGAGAGAGAGAGAGAGAGAGAGAGAGAGAGAGAGAGAGAGAGAGAGAGAGAGAGAGAGAGAGAGAGAGAGAGAGAGAGAGAGAGAGAGAGAGAGAGAGACAAAAAAATCAAGAACGGTTCAGATCAAGTGGGTATCCGTGACCATATTTACAGGTGGCCGCAGGGAGCCACTGCCCTCATGTGGCCTGCGAAAAGACCCCAGGTTTGGAAAGTTTACATGACCAAACCTCACACGTGACTAGCTGAGAGTGAACAACAATACTTATATAGGTTAAGCAAAAGCTTCCCAATTATATATGTGCACTAACTTTAAATATACATCATACAAGATGTAAACAAGGTAAAGGCGGGAAGTGTAATTAAACACGTACGAGAATAAGGCAGGAAGAAAGATCACGGATAAAGATATGTCAGAGAACAGCGGGGAAGAATACTGATGAGGTGCGAATAAGGTTGGCCAGACAGAAAGATGGTCTCGATGCCGCACCACCCACACGTCACCTGGAGGAGAATAGACGACCATCGCGGTGACGTGGAAGTGCGATATTCTTCCACCACCACATACAAACATTGGTTTACTCTCCGTAGAGTTTGTTTGGAACATTGTTATGTACACTAGCTGGGAAAATTGTTTGTACTTGTGTCCTAGCTACACCTCGCTCTCCTCCGCAACCAAGTTATTGAGCTGGAAAGTTTAAAATAGAAGGGAGAGACGTGCAGTTCTGGAATAGCTGTGTGACTTTGATGGAACACCGGCATCTGTGAAATGCCTTCCCTCCAAACAGAAAGTCTCCATCGTTACCCCTCCTCAACGACTCCCCAATCTGATCTCCTCCCTGCTGCGTGGCCTAGTTACTCATTCAGTAGAGCTCGCCTCAAAGTGATGGGGCGTTTTTTTCTAAGCTGTAAAAGTCTTCAAGAGGTTCCTCACGTGTGGTTTATGATGCGAGAACACCCTTAGAGTAGGTGTTGGGCAAGTCTGCTGACAGCCAGGTCTTGTGCGGATGATATTCACCTGTACCTACAAATCCTCCATCACCTGTTCCTCCAAAACCCTTCCAACACCTGTACAACCCCTCCAACACCTGTCCTAACTCCTGCAGAACCCTTCCAACACCTGTCCCTCCAGCCCTTCAATAAGAGTTCCTTGACTCCTCTTACACCTGTTTCTTCCCTCACCTGTTTCTCCACATAATAGTACAAGGGGTTCCCATCACCTGTTATCAGTAAATTCTTGGCATATCTTCGTCCACTTATCCCACATATTTACACTCTTCACACCTGTTCTCTTCCCCCTGAAACCTTTATCGCCACTTGTATTTATTCTTTTACTAGTGTTCCTGTTCCGTGCACCTGTTCCTTCCTCTCGCTCAACTACCTCTAACGTCATCACTCTTTACTTAATTACAAAGTTGTATTGATGTTAAAAAGGGAAGTTATTCATAGAAGTAAGAAGTGAACCGCGTTATCCAACTCGTCAGCTTCCTCGCAGTGTCAGGCATTGGTGAGGGACACTGAGTACGGCTGATGCTCACTGCCTTGGGGAGAACACTTCCTCATCTTTTGTCCTCACCTCATTTAATTTCCTTCTTTACTCCTTAGTCATAGTATAGAGTTCATCTTGTTTCTCCTGTTACCATTCATTTATTATATGTATTTATTTTGTTTTCAATTTTTTCGTTATATTCTCTTCTATCTGCCTTGCGTCTTTCTCACCTTTCGTCTATTTTTCTTCCTCATTTTGCTCTCCCCGCGTCCTCATACCCTCCCGCTGTCCTAACCTCTGTTCCTGTCTCACCTGTGTCGCGCTCCTCGCATCACCTGTCTCATTTCCATGTCGCCGTTTCGTTCCTCTTTGCATTCTTTTCTCACTCTGGTTCCTCTCCGCTGACACCTACACACTTATGGCCTCCTGTGCATCTTCACCGTCCACAGCTGTGTGCTGTGATCTACAGAATTCCACTCTGCTCCTGTTTTTATTTACCGCGTGTGTGCAAGGCATTTTAGATTATGATTAGCATTCATACATCTTTTCAAACATGTTTTCCTCCTCCTCCTCCTCCTCCTCTTCCTCCTCCTTCTTTCACATTGGCCTGGACCACTCCTACCCCCACCCCTTTCCAGCAGGGAGTGTTATGGGTGCGCTGTTGTTGCCATACCCGCGCTACCCTGTGTACCTGCTATTATCCTACAGGCACCTGTCAGCTGGCCAGATAATTTATGTCCCGCCCCAGCGCTAGGATTTTCCTTAGAGATTCTGCTTAGGTCACTCTAGACTCCGGCGTCATCCCAGGCTGCTGTAAGACGCTGGTGTATGGTGAAGACGGCTTATCAAGGTTGCTGGTGTGATACTCGTGGAGAAAATAAGAAAATGGATGCACGCGGGTTGGTATCAGTGAGCTCTTGCAAGATTGGCCGGAATGTTGTTACTCTGGCCGAGCCCAGTGTTGCCAGCACCCACCTCAGGCTTCCCGCGACCCATGCACTGCTCCCTATCACCGCCGTTATAACAAACACTCGCTGCCTCGTGCTTGGTTAGAATGTTTTAGGACTGTTTGTTGTGGTGTTCCCGTCCTGTTGACGTCACTTTCAGGCAAGTTATGTAACTCAGTCTCCCCACCGCGGGTTAGCCAGCCACGTGCCGCCAGTGGCCGAGCCAAGCTCCGTTCTCAGGTAGGAGCAGCAACAGAAGCAAACTGCATTAAATACCACCCGAGGCAGCG
>JAXIVD010009181.1:12500-15920 GCA_036785275.1 Cancer borealis | reverse complement strand
GGGATAGAGGGAGTGAGAGATGGTGGTGGTGGTGCTGGTGGTGGTGGTGGTGGTGGTAGGTGGACGGGAGGAAGGGAAGGGAAAGCCAAGGTCACTTCTAGCTTCAGAAGAACTGCCTTTGCTGTCGGCAGAGGTGAGAGAAAGTCCTTCCAGGTGACCTTCCTACCTGGGGGACAAAGGATGTGCAGGATCGTTAATGACAGGTAGAGAGAGAGATGAAGAGAGAGAGAGAGAGAGAGAGAGAGAGAGAGAGAGAGAGAGAGAGAGAGAGAGAGAGAGAGAGAGAGAGAGAAAGTAGAGATAGACCACACCGGTTAACCCTTTTCACAGGTGATGGACGGAGGCTGTGAAGGGTTGTGAATAAGAAGAAAAGGAAAAGGAGATGAAAAGGAAGATAAGCGGTCATTGTACAAGGGAAAGGTAATGGACGTCTTTATTAAGGCGAATGGAGGAATAATAGAGAAAGTTAAAGAGACGTACACCAAGCGGAATAATCAGAGAATAATAACAGGAACATTCCATAGAAGAAAAAGAAATAGTAGATCGAAAAAATATGAAAAAATAGAAAAATATATTAAGAAAAAAAAATAGAAGATCGAAAATATATGAAAAAATAGAAAAATATATTGAAAAAAGTTGAATAGATATGTTAAGAAAATGGAAAAATATATTGAGAAAATAGAAAAAAATATATGAAAAAAATTAAAGTTAATATATATGTAAAAATTTGAACGTGAATGTAATTTTAACTATGAGGTAAATTTATGTCTCTTTTTTTTTTCTTTCTTTTAATTTTTGAGAGAGAAAAATTCGTGATTGTATTGAGAGAGAAAGAGAGAAAGAAAAAAAAGAAAGAAAGAAGTTAGTCAAGCGAAATAAAACAATATACTTCGCTTTTAACGCTAAAATTTTAATACATACACGAGAAAGAAAGAAAAAAGAATTATTTGAATATTGAACAACGAGGAAAAAGACGGAAAAAAAAATCATTATGGTACAAAGTCTTATTTGTTTGGTGTTAAGTGTGTGTTAAGTGTATGTGTGTGTGTGTGTGTGTGTGTGTGTGTGTGTGTGTGTGTGTGTGTGTGTGTGTGTGTGTGTGTGTGTGTGTGTGTGTGTGTGTGTGTGTGTGTGTGTGTGTGTGTGTGTGTGTGTGTGTGTGTGTGTGTGTGTGTGTGTGTGTGTGTGTATGTGTGTCCAGCTTGTGGAGGGGGCTTTGGGGGGGGCGTCCATCCCCTCGCCACGCTTCATCAGTCCGCTATGCCTGACCGGGGAAGGTTCACTCGTGTCGGGGAAGCGGCGGCTGTGATGTGTGGTGGTGGTGGTGGTGGTGGTGGTGGTGGTGGTGGTGGTGGTGGTGGTGGTATTGTCCCCTCATGACTAGCTGTATTGTCCCCTTCATGGCGTTACTGTGGTAGGTGTGGTGTGGTGGAGTAAAGGTTGATGGAGTGTGTCTTGTATATTCATTGTGGTTGTGGTGGTGAGTGTGGTAGTAGTTTCTCCACCTCGTTATGGGCACTGTAACCTTTGTGTGGTAGGATTATAATGTGTTGGTTGCATCTGTGGTGGCGTGGCTGTGGTAATGCGTTTATGATGTTCAGTTATGTGTGTTTATTCAGTGATTTTAGCAGTAGAACCTTTAGTAATGATGGCAGTGGTGGTGGTTGCAGTGGTGGCGGTTGCAGTGGCAGGTGGTAAAGTAACATTGAAGTAATAATTATTCTAATCGAATTCTCCAGTCGATGTACCGGACGACCAACATGCCAGACACACACTTGTTGGTTCTGCTCTGAAGTTTATGCTAAGAAATTACCCGAAGTAAGTGTTAGAGAATGAGAGGAGAGTACGAGGGGAAGACAAAATAAATATTCGTTTTTATTTATATATTTATAGACATCTAGATTTTGTTAATGAATTCGGTTTTCTGTCAACTCCTGGCAACATCGAAAACCTTGCCTTTATAACCCCGCCTTAGCGCATCCGGCAAGACCGCATCCGGATTCCAGAGACGCTTAAAACGATCTCATAAGACTGTTTTGAGGACATAACGTAAACTGTATCTAAGTGTAAGGCTTCTATACTCACCTTACTACATAGCATCTGTCCTGCATGCTAGCCCGTCTCTACCTCCTTGTAACGTCTGCCATCCTTGTGCATCCCTTGGGGCAGGACCTGAGGCGGTTAGGTTAGGTTAGCGAATACCCCAACGCAACACAACGCAACACCTGGCCGTCTGCTGCTTACCTGCATCTATCCAACCGAACTCGTTAGTCTGGAAACGTTGCTCAGCTGCCTCTTACCTCTCTTGCCTCATTTTTCCCTTATCACCTTCCTAATTCTCTCTTTTATTCTTTCCTCACCTCTTACCTCTTTCAACTTATCTGTTCCCTCACGTTTTCCTTCTTGTCTGTGTCTTTTCCTTACTTCCACATCATCCTTCTTCTCTTGTCTGCTTATCCCTCCCTTCCCTCCTTCCCTCCTTCCCTCCTTCCCTCCCTCATCATGCCACTCATGCTCTCACATCCCTTCATCTTTCCAGCTTCTTCCTCTCTCCTCCCTGTTATCTCTCCATTTACCTCCTGTGTCCTAACCTTCATCTTACGTCACCTGTCTCCTGTTTTCTTTATACCTTCACCAGCTGTTGCATTTATTCCCTTACTCTCCCCTTTGCTAATTGATCTACATGTACTGTTTCCACCGCCAGATGTTTACTAGAATGTAGGTTAAGGAAGGGAGGAGTGAAGGAATATTTGGTATCATTATGGGATTGTTTTTGGAATTGGCTTTTCGTTCTCTGTAAATTTTCTCTTTTTGGGGTTTAAAGATAGATAATATTGATTTGATTTAATTCCTGATGTGTTTTTATTTATTTATCCATTTGTTCTTTCTTCTCTTCTCTCCTCTCTCTTTATGTCTCCATTCTCCCCTCTCCTCCTCCTTCCCTCATCATCATCATCAACATCAGCATCATCATCATTCCTTCACTCTTCCTCCCTCCACCAATCACGCTTGAAGGGCAGCAGCTGAGGCCAAGATGTCTTTTTGTCACTCTTGAAATGAGCCAAAGAATGCATCTATATCCACCTGCCTCCTCCTCCTCCTCCTCCTCCTCCTCCTCCTCCTCCTCCTCCTACTCCTCCTCCTCCTCCTCCTCCTCCTCCTCCTCCTCCTCCTACTTTTCCTCCTCACCCTTCACCTTTTCCTTCTTTCTTCTACCCCAACATCCTCTCTTTCTTTTCCTTCTTTTTTTTCTTTCTCTCTCTCTTTCTCATTTCCCTTCCTCCTATTATCTTCCTTTTACTATACATTTTTACACCAACTTTCAGGCATTTATTTACTTTCCTCCTCCTCCTTCTCTTCTTATGTTTCCACGTCGACATTTTCTGCATTTCTTTATCTATGTATTCATTTATTCATTTT